>CM076571.1:475463320-475587381 GCA_034641835.2 Pinus albicaulis
CCTCTCCTTTGCTGTACGGATTTTCTGCCTCGGTATGTGTGCCAATAAATGCTGCTGTACCTTTGCTGAAATCTCTTCACTGCTGCCCTCCTTCTTCTCACTGCTCATAAAAATCTCCAGCTCTCCTTCTCTCCTTCTCCCAATCTGCTCATGAAAGAATGAATGACCTTTTCCCTTCTTTTCCTCCTTTAACCTAACCCTAAGTGACTTTTGGGGAATCCCTAAATCCAATGGCTGAAATAGATTGAGATCTAGGGCTGAGATTAAATGCTCATTTAAATCTCACTTTCTATTTTTTAATTCACCTCACTTTAATAAAGACCCACTAAGTCATTTATTTCCAAAGTCATTTTTCCTTTCTAATTTTACATTGACTTTATTAAAGTCACTTTAAAATTAGACTTTAATAACTTTATCACTTAAAGTCACTTTTAAATTAGATAGTCACTTTAGGAGAAAAATTAAATTCTTTTGGACATTTTTCCCTAGGCCAAAGATCAAAGCCTTAGCGAACCACCTTTCCTCCGGTAACCAAATTTCAACAATTTTTCGAGAAGATTGGGAATATCCAATCAACTTTAGGAGATCCTCACCAACGAAATTATAGAATTCAATAGGGAGGTCATTTGGATTAGGGCTTATTCCCCTTTGGAAGCTGTGGAGAACCTTTTTTGCTTCCTTCTCTATGACTTTTGCCATCAGTTGGTCATTTCCTTCAATATCAAAGAAACTAGGTGAATGTCGAGTAACCTGCAAGATATTGTGAATGGTGGATTTGGATTCAAATTAAAGAGACTTAAAATGATTTATACCTTATATTGAAATGTCTTTGAAAGATGTAGCTAGCACATGAGCCATCCTCTAGTGATTTTCTAAATGGTTTTAACAAACTTTCTATGATTGCTAAAGCGATGAAAACATTTTGTATTTTCATCTCCAGCTTGTAGCCAATGGGCATTGTTTTTCATTCTCCATTCATTTTCCTTTTCAAGAGAATTTTCCTTCTTTTTTCCAACGAAAGACCTCATTTAGTCCTTTAATTGATCAAAGCAGAGGCCCTCATCTTCGAAGTCTGGGAAGAATGAATTGAGTCTTCGATATCTGATAAAAGTTTGGAGTCTCTTTCTTTTTTCTAGTGAACCCAAGTGATGATGGTTTATTGTTATTTTTTGAGATTTTCATGGAATTAAAGGAGAGGGTTAGATCCTCATTTGGATTGTAAGGACTCCAAGCATCTTTTATGGCCCAAGGAAGGAGGGGTTCTCAACCAGTGCAGATTTAGTTTGAAAGGGCTCAAGCCTCAGGGGCTTCGAAATAGCTTCTGTCAATTCCAAAAAAATAGGACAATGTTCTGATTCATCCCCCACTGAAACCCATTGACAAATTCTCATATTTGAAATTACAAGGGAGTTTGATACAAGAAAATTATCAAGTTATTTGGCTATTCTGGCTTCCCTAGATTTGGTATTTCTCCAAGTGAGCATTAGTTTTGGAGTTTTATGTCGACCAGACCCAGTTGATCTAGTTTCTCCATTAGGAAATGAGCCAGTGGGTATTGGTGTGCTGTAAGCCCCCAAATCTCACATGCCCCCATTGTGAAGTTGAGGTAACCTCCAAGAATGAGATTATCAGAATGAAAGGAAGGATTTTCCTATGTATTTTCCTAGAAAGTTTGCTTGTTTCCATAGGGCCTGTACATATTTAGACAAAGGAAAGACCTCTCCAGATCAAAGGAGGAGATTTCTATAGCCAATCTAGATTTAATAGATCATCCAGAAAGAAGTTTTATAACTTCTTTCATCCATCCTGCCACCAAGCCCTTTGATCTACTAGTGGTGTCTGTAGCCAAGAAATCCTAGTTTTTTAGTAGATCACCTAGCAATTTTGTTGTTAGCTTGCTTTTCATCATGGACCCTTAAAGGAAAAGGATTTGCGACGAGTGAGTCTCAAGGAGCTTCTTTATAGTCAATATTTCTATAGGATTGGCCAATCCTCTATAGTTTAGGAAGAGGATTTTCATGAGGAAACCTTTAAGGAGGGCAATTCTCTAAGAGCACTAGTGATAGATTTTTGCTTACTTGATCTCGACATTTGCTTGGTGTTCAGCAATAGAATGTAAGGATTTTCGACCTTTGAGAGGAGGTTTTGAGTCTGTCTTCTAGCATTCCAAGACTGCAACCAGAGGCATTGAGAAGAGAATATTCTGAACTAGAGGACTCTAAATGAGAAGAGGAGGAGGATTTGGAACATAGATTATAGGAATTTTGGACCCAAGGGGGACTTGGTTTTGCATGAAGACACTGCGGGGGGAAATCCCTTGAGAAGGGGAAGGAGTTTTCAACTAGTAAGGGAACCATAGAGAAAATGGGAGAAGTGGAAGGAAGAGATAAGCCCAATAGAGATTTTATTAAGTCTCTAGACGAAGTGGGGGAGGAACCAAGAGATTTCACAGATTAGCAATTCACAATAGAGATGGAGGGGAAATTTAATACGAGGGGAACCAAAATTGTACATGCAGAGGGTTGACCATCTAGAGGAATAGGGATGGGATGGGGTGCTTCCTTGACCTGTTGCGAGATAATTTTTGTAGAAGAGGGGATGTCCTTTTTGTCAGCAAGATTGAGGGCTGATTTTCATCTGAATCCTGGTGTTGTTTCTTGTATGGGACTTTCTTTTGAACCTACCTACTTTATTTTGATAAAGAAACAGTCTATAACAAGATAGCTATATGTATGACACCAGTCGCATTTGAAGGGTATGCCTTCATAACCCAGCAATTACTTATGGAGGATCTCCCCCACCTTGATTGTTATCGCATACACAACTTTTGAGAGGTTTAAACCAACTAGTATCCTCATCATCCTTGTGTAACCAGACCGCAAATAAGAGGTGTCCGCCTCATGGTAAAACCCCATAGTATTCTCTATTTCTTTGAAAACAACCTTTGACGATAAGATAAGTGGGAGGCATGGTAAGCACACCCAAACCGGTATAACTGCTATTTTTCAGGCCGAGCATCACTTTCTGTTGATCGTTTTTTAAGAGGGCATGAGAGCCCTGGTGCCAGTGCTTTTGAAGTGGGAGGCATGGTAAGCACATCCAAACCGGTATAACTGTTATTTTTCAGGCCGAGCATCAATTTCTGTTGATTGTTTTTTAAGAAAGAGGGCATGAGAGCCCTGGTGCCAGTGCTTTTGAAGAAGGTTTTGGGTGTCTTCCCTTGAGAATGTTACCCAGCCCATCCACCGCTTTGCAAGCAACATACAATGAGGAGAATAACCAAGGGTGACGGAGAAATTTACCTCTGTCCAAAGCACTTATCGTCATTTGTTTACTCGCGAATCTCCCCATAATCACAGCCTGCTCCATGGATTGAATTTCGTTGAGCTGAACCTCTTTTTCCAATAGAAGGTTTGGCTTGACTTACTTTCTTCTGATGCTTTTCCTGTTTTGTTTTGTAGCTTCTCGAATAGGCAGAGTCGTGGAAGGGGGGGTTCTAGGAGAGAAAAATGCCACCACAGTGCATGTTTGGGGGAAGGAGACTGCTGATAAGACCACCTGGAAATAGGTTGGATGAGTAGGGGTAGGTAGCTGGGAACAAAATATGCTCAAAGTCACACAGCTTGTGATGTTGAAAATCCAGTTGACCAAGGGTGGAGGGGTAACAACAGGCAATGGGAAGTCAATAGGAGGAAAAGGGGAAGAAAACATGCCAGCTAGGAGAGTGATTGCAGAGAGAGAACCATTTGAAAAAGAGCTGACACCCAGATCTAGAGCCCTTGACAAACCCTGTCTTGGATATGATTTCTGCACTGATAAAAGGACAGCTCTTGAATTCGAAGTAGGTTCTGTATTTGACAATGACAGAGGTGTGGTGGACTAGCCCCATGGGTCTGTCCAAATCTGAACCCCAAACAGTGGTCCTCTGAGTAATCTACCAAGTACTCCATCACCTGGAGGAGGAAGTGGCCAGCCTCTGAGGGGAGCAAGAGCTAGTACCTAAACAAAAGGACAGTGAAGAGCAGGAGAGAGAGATTATTTGGCATGGCAGAAGAAAACCTAGAATTTCCATTTTCACCTCCTCTCACACTTCAAATTTAAAATAAAAATCAGAATTATAACATTTAAACTACACGAGGAATAACACCATCATAAATGTACAGTAGATGACACCATGATAAATATAGTGTTTTTGTCCAGTTGACCCAGCTTCTTGTAAATGGGTTCACAAATGTGATTATTTCCAAAATTTATCATGACCGGTTGGCCTCTATAACTAGAATATAGTACCTTACATGCAACCCTAGTTCAAATACCGTGCTGTGATGAATACACCAGATTAGATCACAATAAATGAATAAAGTTGGGCATTTGTCAACAAGCCACTTCGGGACAAGGACTGCAAAAAGTTGCGAGCTTTTATAAGCGTCATTGTCTTAAGCTCATTCATTTTAAACCCCTTAACTCCAAATCTATTATTCGCCCAAAAAATTTGGTCGAAATAAACACCTTGAAAATCATTTTAAAACCCATTAAGGTTGGCTGGCATTTAAGCTTGATCCCTCGTAGCATTAATAGAAGCTTGATCCCACATAGCAAATTACAATTATTTGTTTAAAATTTAGAACGAATTCTTAATATATGACTTCGTCTATCTGGAATTGAAATTCATAATTGGGCATTTGATATGGAATACTCAGATTGTCCCATTTCGGGCTAGTCTATTTTTGTCTGGTGAGGCTCATTTCTGTATATTATGATATTTTTTTGAAGAAAATCAACTATTTCGGTCATCAAAAAATTGGCCAAAACCCCTATAGAAGTGGAACTCAGACTATCAATAAAATTCCAACTGGATTTAAAGCCAAGATTACCCAGAAAAGCAGTGTTTTAAATGTTGTTTATCCCACACTTCTTAATTGTACCTAGTGAAGTGACCTGTATCCCACATCTCAGCTGAGGGAGATAACGTGTCTCATCCATCCGTAACACTTGCAATTCAAAATAAATCTCTCCATCTATTTTTTTGATAATGATTTGAAACTAACCATTAAATGGAACTCACACCTCATTCGTTGATAAAGATTTACTGGTCTTAAGTTTTTAGTTTGTTAAAAGGTGATGCATCTGCAAACCTTGTTATAGAATTTGTAGTGTTGTTCGTAGATGTTAGCTATGTGTCTCTGCACGAAAAACATTATCTCTAAATATAAAAAAGCTACCAAATTATCAGCTGATTAATGTCAGTTGAAAGTAGAACGGCTAACCTCAAGAGAAGGCTGCAGCTATAAACGTGGGGAAGGTGCAACTTGATCTCAAATTCCACTGACCTCAGAGTTCCAAGTTTGGTCAGAAATTAAGTTTGAGTTGATTGACAATATCACATGGGGCCAACACTATGATTTTAAATTTTTATATATTTAATTAGGCAAATAGTAGCCTCAATTACCCCGTGTTCATTGCCTGGCTTGCTCTTTTATTTTGTGCTACTTTAGTTGCCACTTGGAATATCCTAGTTTTCTTATCTTAACTGAATGTTTATATTTGGCACTAATGACATTAATGTTTCTTGATTTCAGAAGTTCTGGATAGAGCAAGCAACAGGCAAATTGTGCTTTATGTTGTCTGCGAGAAATTTGAACATAACTTGGGGAGATGATGATCGGTATTGGCATTGGATTTCTAAGGATGAATCCAGGTAATCCAACGTTCTTTTTTGTTTTTGGTTAATACCAACACAACAGTTTGTAAATAAAAGCTAATGATGCAATTTTGACTGACTACAGTTTGAAGGAGATGGCTGAACTAGTTGAAGTATGTTGGTTCGAAGTGACAGGTAGTTTTGACTGCAAGCTTTTGTCTCCTGGTGCAGCATATAGCGTTTCTTTCAGGCTCAAAGTCCATGAATCACCCCCTATGCCTCGAGCATATGGATGGAATCGTGAGCCAGTCAAATTCTCACTTACAACTCCTTGTGGCGATTACCAGATATATGCTCGATATTTGAGTGACATGAATAAGCCTGTTGAAACTAAAGGGTACCAGATGGCTCCCTTTAGACATGTAGAGGAAGGTTGGATGGAATTTGATGCAGGCAGATTTGTTGTGGAAGAAAAGGGAGATAATCCAGGAAATATAGAGTTCTGCATGAGAGAATGGGAAGGTCGGAATTGGAAAGGTGGACTTCTTTTAGAAGGAGTTACGATCCTGCCCATTTCTTTGGTCAGGGGAAGAGCAGAATGATGTAAATTTGGTTCTATTTCATCACTGACTAATTGAAGAGATTTGTAGTGTATGGCAGTCTTGTCATGTCCATAGAGAAACTGATTGTCAATATTCTAGGTAATCTGGAAAATGGAATATATTGATTTCTATTTCCACTATTGATTCTATTTCATCATTGAATATTTTTAGTGTTTTGTAATGTATATGGCAGCTGGAAACTTATTATCAATATTTTGGGTAGTTGGAAAGTGGAATATTTCAATTCAAATTTTACTGTTTTCAACTTTATTGTATCTCTACTTGATTAATGAAATAAATTTAATATACAGAAATGACTATTAGAAAGTTTCTCTCATTTCTGTTCAACTCTACTAGTTCTCTGGTACATTCATTGTACAGAATGACTATAGCAGCTTCTCCATAGAATCTCTCATTTCACTGTGTTATCTCTCATTTCCATGTGTTATATTCTATGCATTTCTCAAGTACATTCAATGTACAGAAATGACCATAGCAAAGTTTCTCTCATTGCCATTAACTGTTGATTGAGGACTGTTTTATGCGATGCTAAAGATT
Organism: Pinus albicaulis; assembly: GCA_034641835.2. Classification (NCBI taxonomy): domain Eukaryota; kingdom Viridiplantae; phylum Streptophyta; class Pinopsida; order Pinales; family Pinaceae; genus Pinus; species Pinus albicaulis. The sequence continues at coordinate 475,470,122 of CM076571.1, forward strand.
TAATATTTGTCCTTTCAGCCTTGAAATGTTTTAGTCATGGTTTTATTTATTATCTGTATCTGTTAGATGATCGCTACAACAAGAAAAGGAACTAAAAAACGAGTTTGGAACTACCTTAAAAAGAAGTGAGGTAAGGGGGGTTTAGGATTAGGGTGCTCATGCTCCAGAATCCAGATCACTCAAGGGGATATGTCTTCTAAGTGCTTCTTTTAGCGCCAAATGAGAATATACAGTTCCGAGTGGATTTGTTCTTTGGAGATTCTAATTGCAACTTTATAGATTAGTTGTCAAGAACATTTCCAAAGGATTAGACATACCTCGAAAGTTTCTGTTCCTTTATGTTTATTGAACTTGTTAAACGAGTTGTTCCCAGGAAGGTATACATTTACTAGAGGGTTTATCTTTGTAGGGAGCTAGTTACGATAGTTGGAAGAATTGCGGGCAGATATGAAACAGCTCAAAACTTACGAAGTTTTATGGTCCTGACAATCTCTTGGTGGAGATTCTACATGATGTAGCTTATGGTTAGCTGGTTAGGCCCGGGAGCTTATTAATGCAGGACTTATCAAGCTTATTCCACAAGATGTTAAAAGGGATTTGGTAGGGGGTTGACACCTTTTACTCATCCCATAATCTTCTACAGACCTTAGCTAAAGCATTAATGGGGCAAATAAAGTTCCTTGGTAATCTTACAACTATCAACTAATGGGCTTAGGGGATTGCCCAAAAATTCTTCTTTTGATACTTGATTTTGACAAACCTTTTGATAAACCTTATGACAAGTCTGAATGGGATCACATCTTTATTATGTTGGATTAGTTGGGGTTTGATGTCTTCTATCACATTAAAATCAATGGAGACACTCTTTTCATGGGCATTGAAAAGTGTTAGTGTGAATCCCGTACTTCCAATCCTACCTTTTTACAATGAAATATTTGTGAAGGCTTCCCTTTAGGTCCTTGTCTTGATGTGATTGTAGTTGATGTTTTAAGCAACTTCTTATCTTGATGTGATTGTAGTTGATTCTTTAAACAATTTTGGAAGCAGTGAGAATGCAAGAGAGGATTTTCTTAACCTGGCAAAAACCATCTACCCAATGTTCTCTTTGTGGATGATTCTAGGCTTCCCTTTAGGTCCTCATCTTGATGTGATTGTAGTTTGATATTTTAAGCAACTTCTTATCTTTATGTGATTGTAGTTGATTCTTTAAGCAATTTTGGAAGCACTGAGAATGCAAGAGAGGATTTTTCTTAACCTGGCAAAACCCAGCTACCCAATGTTCACTTTGTGGATGATTCTGTGTTATTGCCTCAATTGAATGAACAATATTTGGTGGGCACTATTATATGCTTGAAGACATTTGCAAAAGTGTTTGGATCAATGGTTAATGGAGTGAAAAACTGAGGTCTTTTTTATTAGCTAAGATGATTGTGGTTGAACCATAAATGGAAGTGAATAAAACCATGAGAGATCATATGTTGTTTGGGCATTCTATTTGGTATGCAACATTCTATTGTTATCGGTGGAAGTGGATACTAATCAAGCTTCAAAACAAAGTCAAGCTCTTAGGACTCTTGATCATGTGTGTTGGAGAATGCGGCAGGGAAACTATTAGTTCAAATTCTCCTTAACCTTAATAATTTCATGTGAACTTTAGTTATCTTCTTGTGTTTCTTTATTAGATCTTTTCATCACACAATTATCAAGAGAAAAAAAATAAAGACAGTGGCCTCAAGTATTAGGCTCCAAGCTAGGGCAAAACCCTTCCAAGGGGAAAACCTAGAAAGAATCTCTTCTGTTATAGAATTTGCTTCAAATGAGAAAATCGAAAAAAGCAAGACCCAAACCTCCTCCAAGCACCTAGTGAACCCTCCAACAAAGCTTCTCCAACTAGTCAAAGTTAAACCAAGTCAACAAGGGTCAAACCCTTCCAAAACTGCAACAAACTTAGAATTTCGGTCGGACTTGCAATATGTGTGCAACTTCGGCCCTGCAGCAGCTCAGGAACTTCGCATGTGTTAGAGAAATTAGGGAAAAAACCAGATTAGAAACTCGTACTTCCTTCTCCCTTGCTCCAACTTCTCTCTCCTTGACTTTCTTCTTGTATTTCACACTTCAGGTGAACTTCTTGATTACAGATCAAATTGGTCTTCAAATGAGGTCGAGAAGTATCTATTTATACTCATTTGTGGAGATCGAATAACCCTCTCTATGTCGACTTGTGCTTGGCGGGGTTGACTTGTGCTAGGAGGTTTATTTTGACTTGTACATCTTCCCCTGTTGGGTCTTATATGCATGATATTGACTCGACTATTGACAATAATTTTTATGACATGACAAACCCTATAAGCATGAAGAACATGCTTTACGTAGAATACCAATCAAAATAAGCATGAAACCCATGCTTTAAAATAATAAATTTTCTTTCTTCTATTTGGTTGTTACATAAGATATACATATTGACAAGAGTAAAATGACAATTATGAAGACCGAAACTAGTTACCTTTTTTAACACCCCCTCTTAACTAGGGAGGTATTCATAATAGTACACTTGGTACAAGGATATTCTCAAATTGAAGAGTTCTCATAAGAAGAGTCGGATTGGTAAGCCATCTTTAAGTATCAACATCATGACTAGGATTGTAATCATATTAATGCCTTAACTTGACAAGCTCTTCTTATATTAGAGCACAATGCTGAGGGACTTTATGTGAGATACCACACTACCTATTCAATGTACATAGCCCATCTGAATGTTCACTAGGTAAGCTACAAAATCTTCCTTGGAGTTGTCATTGTTAACTTTCTTTCTTTCTTCTTGAGACTATTATTGATGTTGCTCAACATTGTTATATTTATGCCATGCAATCTTGTGAGAGAGTCTTGATCTCCATCCATTCCAAAGCATGTCAAATTTCTTCTTTCGAGCATCATGCAACCATATGGAAGACTTACTGAGCACAGTTTTATATCCCCAACTCTTTCTGCAAGATTCCAGTAGATATGAACCTTACCCTAGAGAAGAGTTACTTAAAATAAGCATACCTTTGCTTCCATACAATCATCTAGCCATTCTTGTTGAAGAATGTAACTAGGTTCGGTCTTCATAATTGTGTCATATAAGGAAATGTAGTTATCAAAAGAAATGAATTATTATTATATTATTATTTTGACTTATTAAAACATGAATTTCATGCTTGGGTCATCATGTTCTAGGTCAAAGTCCCCATTGAGGACTTTTAGGTTTTATATTGAGTCATTAGAGTCATTGTCCATTTTATGAGACCCTTCTTGGGCTTTTGAATCATGTAAAAATAATTATTATTGAGTCAAATAAGTCATTTGTCACCTCCACACTAAGTAAGCCCTCACTTGATCAAGTCGACCTACATTAGGGTAATTTGATTGACATAAGAGGATATTAATAGGTGCAGTTCGATTCATTTGGAGGACATCAATCACACAAGTTCGATTTACAAGAAAAGGAAGCAGAAAAAGTGTGAAGTTACTGAAGAAGGAGAAGAATTATAGAAAATGACATAATCTAAGTTTCTGGATCATGTCTCTCACATGTGTGAAGTTACTGTGCTATTGCTTCTACGTCGAATTTTTTGTTGTTGCTTCTAGGCTGAAGTTTCTGCTACTGCTTCTAGGTCAAAGTTTTTGCTGCTGCTTCTAGGTCAAAGTTTTATGTTGTTGGTTCTAGGTCGAAGTTCTGTTGCTACTACTAGGTCGAAGTTCTGTTGGTGGAAGGTTATCATCTGTAGAAGAAGGGAGGGTTGACATGGTGACTGGAGGAAGTCCGTGTTTAGGTCGAAGAGTCTTGGATTATTTTGTGAAACAACTGAAGGAAGAGTTGTTGACTGTATTTTCCCCTAGATAGGGGTTTTTCCTTGGATGTCTGCCTACATTTGGTGTCTTTGATCTTCATGCTATGGTTTTGGTAATTGCTTGATAAACTAAGATAAAAGAACACAGGAAAGTTAATAAGAACATAGGAATATCACTAGTAATTATCAACATAAAGAAAATTTTTCTGCCTTTTTTGTTTTCCAGCATGGTATCAGAGCTAAGGCGAGGAAGGAAAAAGGCAACTTGAAGATTTTTTGAAAGGAGAATAAGGGGTTTTTGGGAACTTGAATAAATATTATACAAAGATTCAAGCCTAACCATGTCTAACTCATTGGAGGGAGAAAACAAATTAGAAGGATCATCCAATAACAGGGCATGGAAACAGATGATGGATCACATCCTCAAGAAGAATAGAGTCTTGGATCTAGTCAAAGGAAAGGTGAAGAATCCGACAGATGAATCAAATGATGTAGAGAAAACAAAGTTTAGATAAATAGAGATATTGGCCATGAGCCTAATGGTATGTGAAAATTTTTGAATGTTACTTATGCAGAAATCTACTGTTAGATCTAGTTATGCTTCTCGTACTTAATTAAGTTATCAATACTGAAACTTCAGATTAACATCGAAGCAAACACATAACAAACCTTCACCGATTCAGATCTAAAACAGAAAAGTACATGCACACAAGAAAGTGACACAAGGATTTTCTGGACAATAGTCCTCGGAAAAACCGAACGCTGGAAAACCAGTGTTCTGGCTGCTGGAGGGTTTATTATTAAGAGTTTTCTGAATACAACAAATCTGGGTTCCAGATCTGGAAAACCCGAAGGAGAAAATATAGGTCTACAGCTAACCTGTTGTTCTGAAGCCAAAATATTCACTGATCCACACCCTTAAACGAGATTTACAGGACTCAGTCGAATATTGGCCCTAGAAACCCCAGCGCTGCCTTTGAAGCCTCTGCAGCCTCTGCGTCAGCCTTTGTAGCCTCTGCGCTGGCCTGAAGAGGGTTGCGTAACCCGAGAATGGGTGACGCAAACCTTACGCTGCCCTTGAGGGACTCTGCGTAACCCCTCAGGGTCTCCTGTTGCCATTTCTGCTGCTTCTCTGCGCTGCCTCTGGAAGCTGCTCTCTGCCCCTTGCTGATTCTAGGCACTGGGATCAGACCATCCACTTTGCCTAAACTCCCCTCTCTACAGCTGAAACACTTCTGGAAATTCTTAGCAAACCACGCCCTAGAATCCAGCTTAGCTTCAGTGCTATGCCTTTGTGTGTCTACAAATGACCCCAAGCCTTTCCTTTATATTTTTCTCGTTGGGAAACCAACGACCATGATCAGATCTTGAATCAACGGCTAAGATTAAAATAAAGCTTGATCAGCTGACTCCAGAGAATTTCATCACATGTTTAATTTAATTTAATTTAATTATTTAATTTTCCTAAGTTTAGACCTAGGAAATACATTAAAATAATTAATTAATTAAATATCTCCAAAACTAGATGAAATTTCCCAAATCCCTTACTGGGTCTTGTAGATCAGGTGTACTCTAGTCCCTCCACAAATTTTGGGAGCTAGAGCACATCCGATGCTACCCCAATACACAAAATATCAACACTGCACGGACTGCGAAGTGTGCTCTAGAAATACATCACACCATGTATTACGAGATTTTGGGCATTGGTTTTTGTGCTGTTGATGCTTTGGCCTGCTGCCCTTCATCACTGCACTGTTGTTGCCATTCTATACTATTTCCCATGACACTGCCACCATCACTACCACATCTGTACTGCAGCTCCCTCTCAATCCGATGCATCAATGCTGTCATCTAATGCACTGCATCTTCAGTTGCTAAGAGAAGCAACTGAATCTCCTACCCAATCTTTGACGGAAAAGTCAGTTGGGTTGCATCCTCGTCACTGAAGCTCCATCGACTGCTTATTTGTGCCGTCATCTGGAGGATGATGCACAGCTACAACTCTTCACTGCTTAAGCATACTCCCTTCTACATCGCTGATGTCACATCAACCCCTTGTGCTGAAATCTCTCACGCTGTTGCTGCTGCACTACGCTATCCTCCTGAAGCCTCTATGTTGCTGCAGCTCTGCTCTACGTTGCAGAAGTCACATCAGCCCCTACGTTGATGCTACCTCTACACTACTGTTGCATCTACACTGCGCTGCTCCTTCCACCTTTCAAATCTGCCTTTGCTTCATCCGTGATCTATGCACCCACTGCTCCACTTGTCCCGCTATTGTCTTAAGGCTCCCGTAGCTTGGATGTGATCCAAGAGATGAGCTGCTCAAGGATCCCGCTCACATTCTGTAGTTGCTCTACAGATCCATGTTGCTCCACTTTCGTGGTTCCTGAGCGCTCATGGCTGCATCGTCTTCTGACCCATCATCCGCCAAAACAGGTTTGGAAGAAGACGCTTCCTTGTCCTTTTCTTTTGAGGAAAATCGCTGGTGAAATGTCCTAGTTCGCCACACTGGAAGCACTTGATCTTTGATAGATCCTAATTCTTCTTCCCTTGCTGCTTCTTTGATGCCACGCTGCATCTTCTTCATCTTCCTTCTTCTCTTACTCGATCTTGTTCTGTATTGCTTGGTGAATCTGCAGAATTCTTCTTGACGCATGATTGCCCACAAGTTGTCCTAGTTGGGAAGGTCTGCTCTGCCTAAGATACTTTGGACAAGGGTTTCCCACTCATCTGTGACTGCATTGAGAGCAGTCCTAACCATCACATCATCCTCCACCTTTGCACCTGTAGCAATCAATTGGTCTCTGATCGACTGTAATTTGAAGAGAAAATGCTCCATGTCTTCCCCCTTGGGCATCATGAATGACCACATCTGAGTCTCTAGAAGCATCTTCCTCTAGATAGACTTTCCCTCATATAGGGATGTTAAGGCCTTCCACATCTCATTAGCTATTTTCTTTTTAGCTATGTGTGGGACAACATGGTCCTTAACTCCATCCGTTATCAGCCGCTTGGCATGTCCCGCAGCTTCATTATGCTTCTTTAGGAGATTTGCATCGGTCGGTAGATAGTATTATTCAAGGAAATATAAAGATGGAGATTTGCATCGGTCTTGGCATGTCACATTTATCCTAAGTATTATTCAAAGAAATATAAAGATGAGCAAATGCTTGATTATTTTATACTAGAGATAATGTGTATTTTGTTTTTCACTTTCCTCCCATATTAACTTTTAACATATTTTATTAAATCCCTAAAAAAATACCCTTTCCTGTATTATTAATTCCATTATATCTAATAAACCCCAAAAAACCCACTATTAAAATGTTTATGACCAAAGTCTATTACCCATGTGCGCAAATAAAAATTCCAAGTTATAAAGCCCTTTGGTCTAAACTATCTCTATTTTTATCCCACCCCTATAGTTTTTAAACTATCAAAAATGGTTGAAAATTGTATAAATACAATGTATAAACTCCGCCTACTTATGTTTTATTAAAAGCATTTAAAACAAATGTTTTAATAAAAGTATTAACCCCGCCATATATATATATATATATATATATATATACACCATTTCTAAAGCCTGCACCTTGTATATTTATTAAAACATTATCATATGTTTTAATAAACATTCATCCCACCATTATACATAACTAAACCAATATATATGTGTGTGTGTGTGTGTTTAAACCTATACTTCTCGATTTATTATAAAATTTTAAACACATATTACACCCTTCTGTTGCAATTAATCCAACTCAGTTCCACCTTTCCGCTCCGACGCATCGCTCAAAGCAATCTCAGCCCTTCGCTTCAAAGCTTTTAATCCGACGATTTAGAAGCGATATCGCACAGGTAACATGCCCGACCGCTCCATTGTAAAATCTACGCGAAATGGACAGTTTCACAATGAACCCTCCCCTCCACGTGGCTTCTCATGGTTGGATCGCGTGTGTTTTCACTAAAACCATTTACAACTTAAAAGTCACGTGATAAACCTCTGGTTTTCTTCTTTTTTGAAATTCGAAAACCGCTTCCCGCCTTGCATTCAATGCAGATGCATACTGTTTAATAAAACCTTTGTAAATGCGTTATTTCAATATCTTTGCGTTTAAACCATTGTTTTCCTTTCCATTATATAAACCTGCAAAATGATAACTAGGAGCATTACTACAAAACATGTTAATAGCACCTTGTTTTTAACTAGTTATCATTTCTTTGTTTTTTTTATGATTTCCGGTGTAGGGAACCCTTAATTGCTCCCTCTCCCGTTTGACCTCTATCTACTACGTCCATTTTCCGGATCAAAGGATCCTTAAGTGCCCTTTATCTCGATCATACCATCTCAAAAACCAATTTTCCCAAGATCTCTAAGGGTTATCTGCCTTGCCCTACAGACATTTGACCTTTTAGGCCTTGATCCCAGTTTTGTTAGCTTGAATTAAACTCCATAGCCCAATAGACAAGTAGATTTCCTTCTATTTACCCTCTAAGTGAAATTTTCCCACCAAATCCAACAAAACAAAACCAAATCTGCACTTTAATAACTAGCCTAATATTCAAAACTAAAACAAAGTTAAACTTTAAAGAGAGCTCTCTCTGAACCTTAGGAAGGCTAGATCCTAGAGTTTGAAGTATGTTTGTGGTTACCTCTAGTACTCTTTGACTAAAAATCAAAATCCCATAACTTAAGAATTTACTGGAGTGATAACATTACTGGTGACCATACTAGGGGAATAACCAGTGCTCAGTCATAAAATTAGTCTTAAATGTGTCATTTAAATCATCCTTTTACTTTAAGATTATTTTTATAGGTTGTGGGTATTGAAAAATAGTAATTCTGGCTTCTAGGAAAACCTACTATACCAAGTCTAACTCGAATCCTAAGCCTGCTATCATAATAGATAACCCAGACCGAATTGGTAAAAAGAAAAAACAAACAGAAAAATTAGAGGCTGAAATCTCATTGATAAGAGTCATTTCATTACCTAGTGAATTAGAAAGTCTTCAAGACATTGATTTTGATCTGAAATTTGAGCATTCATTATTTAGAAGTAAATCTGAAAATGATTTAAAAACTGTTGTTTTAGACCCTACTTTTCTTTCATCTTTGAATGCAAAACAGAAATCTATTGCAGTAAATTCTAGAACTAAGAACGCTGAATATCAGACCAAAGTTGAGGAAATTAATGTTACTATTCTAAAGGATATTGATGAAGCTATTGAATTAGCTCATTTATTGACTCATGAAAACAGACATTTAGCTTCCCATTTACATACCACAATAATTCCAGCTAGAGATTCATCTCTTTATGCTGTCACATCATTCATAAATCCTACTACTAGCTCATCTACAGATCCATTTATCCCTAAACTACCTTTACAACCCATAATATTATTTCCACCAATCACTTCATCTACTATATCCATTAGTTCACCTTTTGATTTCTTGAAAACATCATCTTCATTTCCCAGCACTTCAAATACTATCTATAGTTCATCTACTATCATTTCCAGCACAGCTCCAAGCAGTTTAACCTTACCTCCTAGTCAAGCTAAGCTTCAAGCTATCGCTGTTAGTTATTCCCCCCTTGTCCTACCACAACAACTTCATGATATGCCACAAAACCATCAAAACAAAATACCATTGTTTGATGGCAATACTCAATATTCTGCTCAACAACACATTACTAAGATGTCAGACTTCTTTGAAATTTATGAAATTGATGATTCAGATGTTCAAATAAGATTGTTTGTTCAAACTCTAACATGAGCAGTTAAGAAGTGGTTTAAAGATTTAGCTGCTGGTAGTGTAATTGATTTGGCTGTCTTTTTTTACTTTGTTTTTAAATAAATGGGAAAAGAAAAAGAACCCCCTCCAAATTTTGACTGAATTTGATAATTTAAAAAGAGCTCCAAATGAGTCAGTTCAAGATTACTGCACTAGATATAATAGTGTCTATAATTCTATCCCTGCAAATCTGAAACCTACTCCTTATTCCGTTTTGCTCAAATTCCCTAATGGATTTGACACAGATATGGATTACCAATTAAGGGAAAGACATGCAGATACATTAGAAAAAATGCAAACTGATGCAGTAAGTGTAGAAGTGAACATCTTAGCTAGAAAAGCTAGACATAGAAATGAAAAAAATAGTTACTATCAAAGAAGAAAATGCAAATTCAGACACAAAAATGGATGTTATAGCTAAAACTTTAAAAAGAGTGATTGATAGATTAGATAATATGGAAAGAAGACCTCAGTGGGATAACCAACAGCGAATTAGAAATCCCAACTTTAGAAAAAATATAAATTCTGGAAAAGGAAAAGAAACATCCCCGGACCAAACCATTAGTCCACCATTCCAAGAGAACTATGTTGAAAGTTCTCAGAATAATAATGATGAGGAGGAGGATACTATTAATCTAATGGGAATAGATGACAACAATACTATTTTCCTAACTCAGGAAGATCAATAATTGTTTGAACTGCAACAGCTTAAATTAGATTCTAGTGAATCCTTTGATTACAAGCAAGGTTATGACTATGTAATAAATGAAATACACAGCCAGTATAACTTTAGAAACAAGAAAAATAATGAATCTTCTACTAAGAAACCTTCCCAAAATCAAAATCAGAAAACAGTAGAAGCCCCCAAAACAAAAGTTTTACAAATTCTCCCAAGGGAAAATAAGCAAAACTCAAATTCCTCCCAAAATATTTCTAGTCCTAAGAGAGCATCAGGCCCTAAAATTGTTGACATTACTGATGAAGTTGCTCAGGCTGCAAAAGATCCTAAAAAATCTATTGCTACTAAAGCTTCTAACTCTGTAAAAACAACAAATTTAGATCCCAAAAAGCCTCCTGCTGACCCTAAAATAGTAGACCCTCAAACTGTTGCTTCAAAAACATCAGCTGAAAACTCTAAGACAAAAAGAACATCTACTGCTTCACAAACAATCCCTGAAAAGAAAGTTAGAAGTAGTAAAACACAGGAAACACAAACAGAGAATCCTAAAACAATTGAAAATGAAAAAACAAATGTAGAAAAGCAAGATAAACCAACACAAACTACAGTTACCAAATAAGAACTGATTCAGATCAGTGAAGCTCAACCTGCATTCAACATACAATCAGAAATTGCAAAACTGAAAATACCAATTCCTTTAACTGAATTGGTAAAGAATGACTTGTACAAATCAACCATAACTGAAACATTAAATATGAATGATGGAGAAGACTCCATAAATCTAAATGATGATCAGCCAGAGTTGATTTTTGGCCCAAATGTAAATGGAAAACGTGCAGATGGTGCAGTTCCTCCATTCTATATCAGTTTAACCATTCATGACCAAATTCTACACAACACAATGCTAGATTCAAGAGCTTCCCATAACTTAATGCCAAAAGCCATCATGGAAACTCTGAATCTAGAAATTACAAGGCCATACAAAAATTTGTTTCTTTTGATTCCAGTAAGGTTAAATGCTTAGGTTTAATTAAGGATTTGTGTGTAACACTAGTTCAATACCTGGTAAGAGTATATTAATGGACATTGTAGTAGTTGATATTCCACCAAAATATGATATGCTTCTTTCTCGCTCACGGGGAGCAAATTTGTAGGGATCTCTACAATTGGACATGTCTTATGCTACTATCTCGGTGTTTGGCCAACCTAAAATGTTATATAGGGAAGTCTTAATGAAGTACATGGTCAGTAACGCTGAAATATCTATAAATTATCCCATTTACTCTACACCAACTAACCTTGATTCTTTCATCCTTTGTAACTCTGTAACAAATGAAATCCAAACTGAACTAGTAGATTAAAAGAGAGAACCAAACAATGATAACATTTTTCATGAATCTCAATGGCATTTAGACTTTGATGGTTCAGTGAATAAGTTAGGAGCAGGAGCAGGAGTCTGGATAAGAAACATGGAGACCAATCATTTTGAAGGTCATGCTTTCAGGCTAAATTTGAAATGTACAAACAATATGGCCGAGTATGAAGCCCTTATCCTAAGACTCTAAATCATTAGAAACTCGGGAGGAAAAATAATTTTAATCATGGGAGATTCAGATTTGATCATAAAACAAGTAAATGGAGTTTATTTTGTTTACAATCCTAGACTAAGCAGATATAGAGACACTGTCATATATTTAACTGATGATTTATTGGAATGTAAGTTTGTTGTTTTACCTAGGAAACAAAATATACAAGCTCATTGTCTTGCAAATTTTGCTAGTACATGCAATTTATCATTCCAACCTAATCACAGATATACTGCTGAAGTCAAACATAGGCCAATAATCTCAGATAATCTTAAGTATTGGCAGATTTTTTTTCAGGATGAACATATTTACAAGTTTATGAACAATGAAGATGAATTTGATAACTGTATTATAGATACAGATTGTACATTAAATCATGATTTGGATTGTGAAATAGATTTAAATACTTAGATGTAAATAAAATAAAGTTTGATAAACCCACTAAATTTAGTCAAGCTGACATAGATAGCTTAGAGAAAGTAGAGATTGAAGAAATTGTTAAAGATGAATCAGATATAGTGAATCTTAAGGACAATTTTTACCTAAAGGTTTAACACCCTTAGAGGATCTTTTTGACTCTAATGATGTAGCTATAAAACAAAAAATGGAGGCAGTAAGATCTGACATAGAAGAGTGTAACATTGATACAAAGTCAAAACCAAAGATAATCAAACTGTCTAAAATTTTACTTCAACAAGAAAATGATAAATATATTGAACTTTTAAAGGAATATCAAGATGTGTTTACTTGGAGTTATGAAGATTTAAAATCTTATGATACAAACATAGTCCAGCACAAAATTCCAATAAAAGAAGATCAAAAGCCATTCAAACAAAAGTTGAGAAGGATTAACCCTGTGTTATTACCTTTGATTGAAAAAGAATTTAAGAGAATGTATGATGCCCAGATCATTGCATCAATCAAATATTTTTATTGAGTTTCAAACCTAGTTCCTACAAGAAAGAAAACATGAGAAATTAGATTGTGTGTGGACTTTAGAAATTTTAACAAAGTATATTTAAAGGATAATTACCCTTTACCCAAAATGGACCACATATTACAAAAGGTAGTATGTTCTTCAAGGATTTCATTGTTAGATGGTTTTTCAGGATACAACCAGATCCTAGTTCAAGAAGAAGACCAAGCTAAAACAACATTTACCACTCCTTGGGGCACTTTTATGTATATAAAAATGCCTTTTGGACTAATGAATGCAGGAGAAACCTTTCAAAGGGCTATGGACATAGTCTTTGCAAAGGAAATACATGAGTTCTTATTTATTTACTTAAATGACATTATTGTGCTTTCCAGAACAGATAATGAACACTTGGATCATTTGAGACAAGTTTTTATTAAGTGTAGGAAATATGGCATCTCTTTAAATCCTAAGAAAATTCTATTTGGACTAAAGGAAGGTAAGTTACTTGGACATATAATCTCAAAAGAAGGAATTAGTATAGATCCTGCTAGGATAGAAGCAATTTTGAACATCAACCCACCAAGAAACATCAAAGAATTACAAGATTTTTTACGTAAGATAATTTTTTTAAGAAGATTCATATCTAATTAAGCTGAGATAATTAGAGAATTAAATAATATGCTCAAGAAAGATTCAGTTCTTAGATGGACTGTTGAGGCTAAATAATCCTCTGACTCTATCAAACAAGCCTTAACTAAAACTCCAGTCCTAATAAGTCCTGATTTTAAGAACGATTTCATGATTTTTTTCATTTGCTTTAGAACACACCATTGCTGCAGTTTTACTGCAGAAAAATGAGCAAGGATTTGAACAACCCATAAATTTTTTCAGTAAAGCCCTTAGAGATGCCCCTTTGAAGTATAACATTATGGAAAAACAATCCCTTGCCTTGGTTAAGGCCATTAAAGACTTCATAGTTTATATTCTCTACTCACACATTATTGTCTATGTCCCAAATTCTATTGTTAAAGACATTCTTACTCAAGATGGTCCTAATGGAAGAAGAGGTAAGTGGATTGCCACTATCTTGGAATATGACATAGAAATAAAACCCACCAAGCTCATTAAAGGTCAAGGATTAGCCAGAATTATTGCTGAATCCAATTGTAATGCCCTAGATATAAATTTCATTGGTCAAGTAGATACTCAGGAAGAGATAGCGGCTCCATTGATCAGTGAAGCCTTTTCACACTCACCTTGGTATACAGATATCATATTTGTACTCCAAAACTTACAAGCTCCTCTTGGATTGTCAAGAACCAAAGCTAGATTTTTAAAACTTAAAGCAGTAAGATTTTGTATCTTAGATAATGTACTTTTTTGGAGAGATCATAGTGGGATTTTACTAAATTGTTTACTAAAGGAAGAAGCTGACAATATACTTGAAGAATTTCATGCAGGTGACTGTGGAGGACATTTATACTGGAAATCTACTGCTGACAATATCTTGAGAGCTGGTTTTTACTGGCCTACCTTGTTTGCTGATGTCAAAAAATATGTTACTTCATGTCATAAGTGCCAAAATTTTTAGGGTAAGAAGAAACTATTACCCCTCCATTTAAAGCCTATTTCAACTGAAGTGTCATTTCAACAATGGAGTTTAGACTTCATTGGTGAAATTCACCCTCCCTCTTCAGGCCAACATAAGTGGATTTTGACAAGCCACTGATTATTTTACCAAGTGGATTGAAGCCATACACTCCAGACAATCCACTGATACTGTCATTATTTCCTTCCTAGAAAACAACATCCTTTCAAGATTTGGGTGCCCTCAAAAGATAATCATTGATAATGCAACATCATTAAAATCCAAGAAAATGATTGATTTTTTCCACAAATACCATATTACCCTAGGCCACACTACTGCATATTACCCCCAAGGTAATGGCCTAGCTGAATCCTCAAACAAAAGCCTAGTAAATATCATCAAAAAATTATTTGAAGACAATAAAAAGACTTGTCATAAGAAGTTAGTCAATGTCTTATGGGCAGATAGACTTACAACTAAGAAATCCACTGTTACTTCACCTTACCAACTAGTTTATGGAGTGGATGTTGTTTTTCCTTCCTCCCTAGGTGTACCAGTGATGAAAATTATCCAGGAATTACAGGTTGAAACTAATGACATTCAAAGAAGGATAAATCAAACTATTCACTTGCAACAAACAAGGGAAGAAGTTTATGTCAAATCTCAAGTCATTCAGGATAAGATCAAGAAAATCTATGATAAAAAGACAAAAGAGGATGATTTTTACATAGGAGATAAAGTGTTAAAATGGGATTCCGGAAGAGAAGACAAAGGAAAACATGGAAAATTTGATTTTCTATGGAAAGGGCCTTATGTAATTTATGGATATAGAGGTAATAATGCTTTCTTTCTCAAAGAATTGGATGGAACAGATCTGCAAGAAGGACCAGTTAATGGCAGAATGCTGAAGCACTACTACTCACCTGAGTTAACCAATAGTTTTTATTCACTTTGATCATTGTACATATACATTGCAAAGATTAGATTGGATTAGATGTTTCCTTAGCAAAGTTGAAGCTTAAAGAGAAGGCCCTAAGATTTGAAAATTAAATATCATAAATATGAATAAGTTGCAGATATCAAAAGACATTTATAGGATCATTTTAGATGGTTTTTCAGGATACAACCAGATCCTAGTTCAAGAAGAAGACCAAGCTAAAACAACATTTACCACTCCTTGGGGCACTTTTATGTATGTAAAAATGCCTTTAGGACTATTGAATTCAGGAGCAACCTTTCAAAGGGCTATGGACATAGCCTTTGCAAAGGAAATAAATTCAAAGTTCTTAGTTATTTACTTAGATGAAATTACTGTGTTTTCCAAAACAGATAATGAACACTTGGATCATTTGAAACAAGTTTTTATTAAGTGTAGGAAATATGACATCTCTTTAAATCCTAAGAAAAGCCTATTTGGATTGGAAGAAGGTAAGTTAATTGGACATATAATCTCAAAAGAAGGGATTAGGATAGATACTGCTAGGATAGAAGCAATTCTGAACATCAACCCACCAAGAAACATCAAAGAATTACAAGCTTTTTTAGGTAAGATAAATTTTTTAAGAATATTCATATCTAATTTAGCTGAGATAATTAGAGAATTAAATAACATGCTCAAAAAATATTCAGTTCTTAGATGGAATGTTTAGGCTAAACAATCATTTGACTCTATCAAACAAGCCTTAACCAAAACTCTAGTCCTAATAAGTCTTGATTTTAAGAAAGATTTCATGATTTTTTCATTTGCTTCAGAACACACCATTGCTACAGTTTTACTGCAGAAAAATGATCAAGGATTTGAACAACCCATAGCTTTTTTCAGTAAATCCCTTAGAGATGCCCCTTTGAAGTACAAAATTATGGAAAAACAAGCCCTAGCCTTGGTTAGGGCCATTAAAGACTTCATAGTTTATATTCTCTACTCACACCTTATTGCCTATGTCCCAAATTCCATAGTTAAAGACATTCTTACTCAGGATGGTTCTGATGGAAGAAGAGGTAAGTGGATTGCCACTATCTTGGAATATGACATAGAGATAAAACCCACCAAGCTCATTAAAGGTCAAGGATTAGCCAGACTTATGGTTGAATCCAATTGTAATGCCCTAGATATAAATTTCATTGCTCAAGTAGATGATCAAGAAGAGATGGTGACTCCATTGATCAGTGAAACCTTTTCACACTCACCTTGGTATACAGATATCATATTTGTACTCCAAAACTTACAAGCTCCTCCTGTATTGTCAAGAACCAAAGCTAGATTTTTGAAACTTAAAGTAGTAAGATTTTGTATCTTAGATAATGTACTTTTTTGGAGAGATCATAGTGGGATTTTACTAAAGGAAGAAGCTAACAATATACTTGAATAATTTCATGCAGGTGACTGTGGAGGAAATTTATACTGGAAATCTACTGCTGACAAGATCCTGAGAGCTGGTTTTTACTGGCCTACCTTATTTGCTGATGTCAAAAAATATGTTACTTCATGTCATAAGTCACAAATTTTTGAGGGTATGAAGAAATTATTACCCCTCCCTTTAAAGCTTATTTCAACTGAAGTGCCATTTTAACAATGGGGTTTAGACTTCATTGGTGAAATTCACCCTCCCTCTTCAGGCCAACATAAGTGGATTTTGACAGTCACTGATTATTTTACCAAGTGTATGAAGTAATACCTTCCAGAAAATCCACTGATACTGTCATTATTTCCTTCCTAGAAAACAAAATCCTTTCAAGATTTGGGTGCCCTCAAAATATAATCACTGATAATGCAACAGCATTCAAATCCAATAAAATGATTTACTTTTGTCGCAAATACCACATTACCCTAGGCCACTCTATTGCATATTACCCCCAAGGTAATGGCCTAGTTGAATCCTCAAACAAAAGCCTAGTAAATATCATCAAAAAATTACTTGAAGACAATAAAAAGACTTGGCATAAAAAGTTAGTCAATGCCTTATGGGAAGATAGACTTACTACTAAGAAATCCATTGGTACTTCACCTTACCAACTAGTTTATGGAATGGATGTTTTTTTCCTTCCTCCCTAGGTGTACTAGTGATGAAAATTATCCAGGAATTACAAGTTGAAAAAAATGACATCCAAAGAAGGATAAATCAAACTATTCACTTGCAACAAACAAGAGAAGAATTTTATGTCAAATCTTAAGTCATTCAGGATAATATCAAGAAAATCTATGATAAAAAGACTAAAGAGGATGATTTTTACATAGGAGATAAAGTGTTAAAATGGGATTCCAGAAGAGAAGACAAAGGAAAACATGGAAAATTTGATTTTCTATGGAAAGGGCCTTATGTAATTTATGGATATAGAGGTAATAATGCTTTCTTTCTCAAAGAATTTGATGGAACAGATCTGCAAGAAGGACCAGTTAATGGCAAAATGCTGAAGCACTATTACTCACCTGAGTTAACCAATAGTTTTAATTCACTTTGATCATTGTACATATACATTGCAAAGATTAGATTGGATTGGATGTTTCCTTAGCAAAGTTGAAGCTTGAATAGAAGGCCCTAAGCTTTGAAAATTAAATATCATAAATATGAATAAGTTGCAGATATCAGAAGACATTTATAGGATCATTACAGACAAATTTCAAAGGCTACTAAGTCTTAGAGTTCTTGATATTTCACCAGGAAATGTCATCCCCATGTGGAGCCACTTTTAGGGTCCTATAATAATAGGGTTCATAAAATTTTGAATTGACTTTGATAAGTCTTGTAAATATGTACATACCTTGCTTTCTGCAAGTTTTTTTCTCATATTTTGAAAAGATGAAAAATAATAAAAAATCAAAAAGAGGACAAAAAGTTCTAAAAGAAAGATCAAAGGACTTAGAAAAATATATACCCCAAAAGAAAAGAAATAAAACCTGAAAGTGAGCAACTCCAAATACCACTACTTTTACTTTTTACTACAAAAATAATGATTATGAGCAGAGTGTCAATAAATGCCATAATCCATGATCAGTTACACAGTTTAATCTTAATTTTTCATGTTTCAATTTTATGTTTTAGATAGTGAATAAAGATTTGTCAAACAGTTTAAACTTGACAAATCAATAGATAGGTAGAGAATAATGAGGAGCTAAATAGTTTAATCTGAGCCTTTGGATGAAATAAGGTAGATTTAGATTAGTTTTATGCTTTGAAAGAAATGTTTTAAGATTGCAAGCCTAAATGCACCTGCAAAATGAAGAAAAAATGTTAGAAATACAAGTTAGGTACGTAAAAAACAGTGGAGAAATCATGTAAATAATACATCATCGGGCAGAATCACTAATTTCCCCTCCCCGATGAGTGTTCAATATTCTAAGCCATCAGTCAAACATGCTCAGAGCATTTCTTTGACTTTTGTTAGGACCGGACCCAAGGCTCTATGACTGGTTAGTTGAAAATATTGAATTCTTATGTTAAATCCTTGTTTATCATCATTTACTTTCATTCATGTACTAAAACCCCTTTTTCCTAAGTAAAAACACACTCTTACTTAGTAAAATTGTAACCCTAGAATAATTAACTCCATCCCTTCATAAACATTTATAAAAACCCACAAAGTCACATTTATCCTAAGTATTATTCAAAGAAATATAAAGATGAGTAAATGCTTGATTATTTTATACTAGAGATAATGTGTATTTTGTTTTTCACTCCCCTCTTATATTAACTTTTAACATATTTTATTAAATCCCTAAAAAAATACCCTTTCCTATATTATTAATTCCATTATATCTAATAAACCCAAAAAATCTTAGTATTATAATGTTTATAACCAAAGTCTATTACCCATGTGCACAAATAAAAATTCCAAGTTATAAAGCCCTTTGGTCTAAACTATCTCTATTTATCTTCCGCCCCTATAGTTTTTAAACGATAGAAAATGGTTGAAAACTGTATAAATACAATTTATAAACCTCGCCCGCTTATGTTTTATTAAAATCATTTAAAACAAATGTTTTAATAAAAATATTAACCCCGCATATATATATATACCATTTCTAAAGCCCGCACCTTGTATATTTATTAAAACATTATCATATGTTTTAATAAACATTCATCCCACCGCTATACATAACTAAACCCATATATATACGTTTAAACCTATACTCCTTGATTTATTATAAAATTTTAAACACATATTACACCCTTCCATTGCAGTTAATCCAACCTGGTCTTACCTTTCCGCTCTAACGCAGCTCTCAAAGCAATCTCAGCCCTTCGCTTCAAAGCTTTTAATCCAACGGTTTAGAAGCAATATTGCATAGGTAACATGTCTCACCGCTCCATTGTAAAATCCACACAAAATGGGCAGTTTCGCGATGAACCCTCCCCTCCACGTGGCTTCTCATGGTTGGATCATGTGGGTTTTCACTAAAACCATTTACCACTTAAAAGTCACGCGATAAACCTCCGGTTTTCTTCTCCTTTGAAATTCGAAAACCGCTTCCCACTTCGCATTCAATGCAGATGCATATTGTTTAATAAAACCTTTGTAAACATGTTATTTCAATATCTTTGTGTTTAAACCATTGTTTGCCCTTCTGACTATATAAACCTGCAAAAGAGCCCCCTGATAGCCATTTCCTGCTATTTTTACACCCAGAACCTCTGAAATTGCCCAAGAACCTGTAAAAATTGCTGAGGAGCCGCACTTGCTCTAGTTGAACCTCAGAAGCAATCAAATCGACCAAAAGACTGAACTATACCTTGTTAAAACCTATACCTGCATCCAAACAGGTATTTTTCTCATAATTTAACCTATAGTCAATTGAAAAAACCTTTTAAAAGAAAAGAATCTGTCCTAAGATTAAGAAATTGATTAAATTTAATTGCCATAAAGCCCCAGAAATAGGGAAAACCTTGGCAAGATTTTTACAAGAATCCTAGAATCCGTTGCACACCATTTTCAAAGAAAATTATCATTTTTCCACAGTTTTAGGGTCAATTTCAAATTCTAAAAGCTAGAAATCCTCTGCAAGTGCCTTATATATTCTGAAAAGCCTTTTTCGTCAAAGTTTTAGCCAAATTTGCAGTCAAGAGACTCAAAAAACCCCTGTTTTCTGTGTTTGACCAGTTTTAGCATCAGAACTTCATTTGAGAGACCCAATTGACAATAAAAGCTAGAGAAGCATTCTATCTTGTTGAATTTGCCTAATCCATCCTCTTTCATAGTAAAATTGCCTCTGCAAACAGTTTAAACTTGCAGAAGCCTACCAAAATTCCTAAAAAACAGAGTGGAAACAAATCTGAAGGTTCCAAAACTCCTAAAGCTACTCCTGCCATGACTCCAAATACTGCCACTGTAGTCAACCCATTACAACCCCTAGTTGTTGATATTGAACATATTCCTTTAGCAGACATTGAGTACAAAATAACTGATCCTATAGTTGAGTTCAATTTGTTAGATATACACAACTGGTGTTTTGAAAAATCCTTAGATGATCAAGAAGATGTTAACATTTGGGAATCCAATTTTCCCAAATATGTAGTCCCCCTGACTCACCCCTGTCAAGAAATTATCAGACTATGTCACCAATACTACATTCTCTAACAAAGAGCTATTGTCAATGCAAAAAAAGAGGTCCTATTTACCATTATTGCAGAGTGTATAAACCAAATGTTGTAGATTCAATCATACCCTTAAGCAGTACCATCTACTTTAGAAGAGAAATTGGCACCAAAGGAGCCACTGGCCACTGCAGTGCCAGTGACTTCTTCAACTACTTCAGTGACTGAATCTTCTACAACAGTGTTACCACCTACAGATGAGAGCATTCAAATAATAAAATCAATAGAGGAAATGTCCTTGAAGACCAATGAAATCAATATATTGACCAAAATAATTGAAAATCTTGAGAAAACAAGCAAGGCAGCTCAGATAGATGCCTTAACCTTAATAATTTCATGTGAACTTTAGTTATCTTCTTGTGTTTCTTTATTAGATCTTTTCATCAAACAATTATCAAGAGAAAAACAATAAAGACAATGCCCTCAAGTATTAGGCTCCAAGCTAGGGAAAAACCCTTCCAAGGGGAAAACCTAGAAAGAATCTCTTCTCTTATAGAATTTGCTTCAAATGAGAAAACCGAAAAAACCAAGACCCAAACCTCCTCCAAGCACCAAGTGAACCCTCCAACAAAGCTTCTCCAACTAGTCAAAGTTAAACCAAGTCAACAAGGGTCAAACCCTTCCAAAACTGCAACAAACTTAGAATTTCGATCGGACCTGCAATATGTTTGCAACTTCGGCCCTGCAGCAGCTCAGTAACTTCGCATGTGTTAGAGAAATTAGGGAAAAAACCAGATTAGAAAGTCATTCTTCCTTCTCCCTTGCTCCAACTTCTCTCTCCTTGACTTTCTTCTTGTATTTCACACTTCAGGTGAACTTCTTGATTACAGATCAAATTGGTCTCCAAATGAGGTCGAGAGGCATCTATTTATACTCATTTGTGGAGATCGAATAACCCTCTCTAGGTCGACTTGTGCCTGGCGGGGTTGACTTGTGCTAGGATGTTTATTTTGACTTTCTTAACTCAAAAATTCATTTACATGGTACATCTTCCCCTGTTGGGTCTTATATGCATGACATTGACTTGACTATTGAAAATAAAGTTTATGACGTGACAAACCCTATAAGCATGAAGAACATGCTTTACGTAGAAGACCAATCAAAATAAGCTTGAAACCCATGCTTTAAAATAATAAATTTTCTTTCTTCTATTTGGTTGTTACATAAGATATACATATTGACATGAGTAAAATGACAATTATTAAGACTGAAACTAGTTACATTTTCTAACACCCCCTCTTAACTAGGGAGGTATTCATAATGGTACACTTGGTACAAGGATATTCTCAAATTGAAGAGTCGGATTGGTAAGCCATCTTTAAGCATCAACATCATGACTAGGATTGTAATCATATTAATGCCTTAACTTGACAAGCTCTTCTTATATTAGAGCACAATGCTGAGGGACTTTATGTGAGATACCACACTACCTATTCAATGTACATAGCCCATCTGAATGTTCACTAGGTAAGCTACAAAATCTTCCTTGGAGTTGTCATTGTTAACTTTCTTTCTTTCTTCTTGAGACTATTATTGATGTTGCTCAACATTGTTATATTTATGCCATGCAATCTTGTGAGAGTGTCTTGATCTCCATCCATTGCAAAGCATGTCAAATTTCTTCTTTCGAGCATCATGCAACCATATGGAAGACTTACTGAACACTTTTATGTCCCCAACTCTTTCTACAAGATTCCAGTAGATATGAACCTTACCCTAAAGAAGAGTTACTTAAAATATGCATACCTTTGCTTCCATACAATCATCTAGCCATTCTTGTTGAAGAATGTAACTAGGTTTGGTCTTGATAATTGTATGTGTCATAAGGAAATGTATTTATCAAAAGAAATGAATTATTATTATATTATTATTTTGACTTATTAAAACATGAGTTTCATGCTTGGGTCATCATGTTCTAGGTCAAAGTCCCCATTGAGGACTTTTAGGTTTTATATTGAGTCATTAGAGTCATTGTCCATTTTATAAGACCCTTCTTGGGCTTTTTAATCATGTAAAAATAATTATTATTGAGTGAAATAAGTCATTTGTCACCTCCACACTAATTAAGCCCTCACTTGATCAAGTTGGCCTACATTAGGTAATTTGATCCACATAAGAGGCTATTAATAGGTGTAGTTCGATTCATTTGGAGGACATCAATCACACAAGTTCAATTTACAAGAAAAGGAAGCAGAAAAAGTGTCAACTGACATTAAGGAAGGAGAAGAATTACAGAAAATGACAGAATCTAAGTTTCTAGATCATCTCTCTCACATGTGTGAAGTTACTGTGCTATTGCTTCTATGTCGAATTTTTTTTTGTTGCTTCTAGGCTGAAGTTTTTGCTACTGCTTCTAGGTCGAAGTCTTTGCTGCTGCTTCTAGGTCAAAGTTTTATGTTGTCGGTTCTAGGTCGAAGTTCTGTTGCTGGAAGGTTATCATCTATAGAAGAAGGGAGGGTTGACTTGGTGACTGGCGGAAGTCTGTGTCTAGGTCGAAGAGTCTTGGATTATTTCATGAAACTATTGAAGGAAGAGTTGTTGATTGGATTTTCCCCTACATAGGGTTTTTTCCTTGGATGTCTACCTACATTTGTTGTTTTTGATCTTCGTGCTATGGTTTTGGTAATTGCTTGATAAACTAAGATAAAAGAACACAAGAAAGTTAATAAGAACATAAGAATATCACTAGTAATTATCAACATAAAGAAAAAATTTCTGCCTTTTTTATTTTCCAGCATGGTATTAGAGCTAAGGTGAGGAAGGAAAAAGGCAACTTGAAGATTTTTTGAAAGGAGAATAAGGAGTTTTTGAGAACTTGAATAAATATTATACAAGGATTCAAGCCTAATCATGTCTAACTCATTGGAGGGGGAAAACAAATTAGAAGGATCATCCAATAACAGGGCATGGAAACAGATGATGGATCCCATCCTCAAGAAGAATAAAGTCTTGGATCTAATCAAAGGAAAGGTGAAGAATTCGACAGATGAATCAAATGATGCAGAGAAAACAAAGTTTAGAGAAATAGAGATATTGGCCATGAGCTTAATGGTCTGTGAAAATTTTTGAATGTTACTTATGCAAAAATCTACTGTTTGATCTAGTTATGCTTCTTGTACTTAATTAAGTTATTAATGTTGAAACTTCAGATTAACATCGAAGCAAACACATAACAAACCTTCACCGATTCAGATCTAAAACAGAAAAGTACATGCACACATAGACAAAGTGACACAAAGATTTTCTGGACAATAGTCCCTGGAAAAACCGAATGCTTGAAAACCAATCTTCTGGCTGTTGGAGGGTTTATTATTAAGAGTTTTCTGAATACAACAAATTTGGGTTCCAGATCTGGAAAACCCGACAGAGAAAATATAGATCTGTAGCTAACCTGTTGTTTTGAAGCCAAAATATTGACTAATCCACACCCTCAAATGGGATTTACAAGACTCAGCCAGATCTTGGCCCTAGAAACCCAAGCACTGCCTTTGAAGCCTTTGCGTCAGCCTTTGTAGCCTCTGCGCTGGCCTGGAGAGGGTTGCGTAACTCGAGAATGCATGACGGAGACCTTATGCTGCCCTTGAGGGACTCTGCGTAACCCCTGAGGGTCTCATGTTGCCCTTTCTGCTGCTTCTCTGCGCTGCCTTTGGAAGCTGCTCTCTGCCTCTTGCTAATTCTAGGCACTGGGATCAGACCATCCCCTTTGCCTAAACTCCCCTCTCTGCAGCTGAAACAATTCTGGAAATTTTTAGCAAACCACGCCATAGAATTCCAGCTTAGCTTCAGTGCTATGCCTCTGTGTGTCTACAAATGATCCTAAGCCTTTCCTTAATATTTTCCTCGTTGGGAAACCAACGACCATGATCAGATCTTGAATCAATGGCTAAGATTAAAAGAAAGCTTGATCCATGTGACTCAAGACAATTTCATCACATGTTTAATTTAATTAACTTTAATTATTTAATTTTCCTAAGTTTAGACCTAGGAAATACATTAAAATAATTAATTAATTAAAATATCTCCCAAACCAGATGAAATTTCCCAAATCCCTTACTGGGTCTTGTAGATCAGGTGTACTTTAGTCCCTTCACAAATCTTGGGAGCTAGAGCACATCCGATGCTACCCCAATACACAAAATCTCAACACTGCACGGACTGCGAAGTGTGCTCTAGCAATACATCATACCATGTATCACAAGATTTTGGGAATTGGTTTTTGTGCTATTGATGCTTTGGCCTGCTGCCCTTCATCACTGCACTGCTGCTGCCATTCTGTACTGTTGCCCATGACGCTGCCACCATCACTGCCACATCTGTACTGCAGCTCCCTCTCAATCCGATGCATCAGTGTTGTCATCTACTGCACTGAATCTTTAGTTGCTGAGAGAAGCAACTGAATCTCCTACCCAATCTTTGACGGACAAGTCAGTTGGGCTACATCCTCGTCACTAAAGCTCCATCAGCTGCTAATCTGTGTCATCTTCTGGAGGATGATGCACAACTATAGCTCTGCACTGCATAAGCAGACTCCCTTCTACACTGTTGAAGTCACATCAACCCCTTGTGCTGAAATCTCTCACGCTGTTGTTGCATTGCGCTGTCCTCCTTAAGCCTCTATGCTGTTGTAGCTCTACTCTGCGCTGCAGAAGTCACATCAGCCCCTACGCTGCTACTGCCTCTACGCTACTGCTGAATCTACACTGCATTGCTCCTTCCACCTTTCAAATCTGACTTTGCTTCTTCCGTGATCTATGCACCCACTGCTCCACTTGTCTCGCTACTATCTTAAGGTTCCCGTAGCTTGGATGTGATCCAAGAGATGAGCTGCTCAAGGATCCCGCTTGCATTCTGTAGCTGCTCTACAAATCCATGTTGCCCCACTTTCGTGGTTCCTGAGCGCTCATGGCTGCATCGTCTTCTGACCCATCATCTGCCGCAACAGCCTTGGAAGAAGAGGCTTCCTTGTCCTTTTATTTTGAGGACAATTGCTGGTGAAATGTCCTAGTTCACCACACTGGAAGCACTTGATCTTTGATAGATCCTGATTATTCTTCCCTTGTTGCTTCTTTGATGCCAGGCTGCATCTTCTTCATCTTCCTTTTTCACCTTACTCGATCCTATGCTATACTGCTTCTTGGTGAATCTGCAGAGTTCTTCTTGACGCATGATTGCGCACAAGTTGTCCTAGTCGGGAAGGTCCGCTCTGCCTAAGATGCTTTGGACAAAGGTTTCCCACTCATCTGTGAATGCATTGAGAGCAGTCTTGACCATCACATCATCCTCCACCTTTGCACCTGTAGCAGTCAACTGGTCTCTGATCGACTGTAATCTGAAGAGAAAATGCTTCATGTCTTCCCCCTTGGTCATCATGAATGACCACATCTGAGTCTCCAGAAGCATCTTCCTCTAGACAGACTTTCCCTCATATAGGGATGTTAAGGTCTTCCACATCTCATTAGCTATTTTCTTTTCAGCTATGTGTGGGAAAACATGGTCCTTAACTCCATCCGTTATTAGCCGCTTGGCATGTCCCGCAGCGTCATTATGCTTCTTCAGGAGATTTGCATCGGTCGGCGTGGCCAAGACTTGTTCTGCATGGTCTCTTAGATGATATGCCTATAGGACTATCTGGATTCTAGCATTCCAAACTGCAAAGTTGGATAGGCCATCTAATCTATCTTGATCACGTAGTCCGTGAGGTGCCATCTGCTCAGAAATCTGTCGGAGCTCCTCTTCTCTGTGCTAGAGATCTGGATCTAAGGACTTGTGTGAAACAGGCACCTTCTGCTCCCTCTAACAACTGATTTCCCTTCTTGGAAATTTGCCAAATCAATCAACGATTCAGCTTTCTTTGATCCTCCAATCGATTTACAAGTTTCTTTGGCTAGAAAACCTCTGAGAAGCTGATCTCCTCTCACTCTTTGTCATTAGTGCTTAAGCTAAAATTATGAAAACTTCAAAAATTTAACCCCACCAGCACCTTCTGAAGTTTTGCAGCTCTGCTTCCGGTACTTTTGGATCAGACAACTTCAGATCTGCATCACTCTGGCTGGCTTCAGACAATCCTAGCGCTGCCTCTGCACAGTAGGTACGTGGGCCTGTGTGGAGACAGCGTAAGACTGCGTCACCCTGCCCTTTGCGTGATTATGCTCCCTCTTAAACTGCGTTGTCGCTTCAGATTTCACCTTCTATTGCTGCTGCTGCTACTCTTCTTGCTGCTTTCTGCAGCAAGATCCTTTAGTCTTCTGCTGCTGACCCTACTAGATCTGCAATCGCTCTGATACCATGTGAAAATTTTTGAATGCTACTTATCCAGAAATCTGCTGTTAGATCTTGTTATGCTTCTCCTACATAATTAAGTTATTAATGCTGAAACTTCAGATTAACATCGAAGCAAATGCATAACAGACTTTCACCAATTCAGATCTAAAACAGAAAAGTACATGGAAACATAGACAAAGTGACACAAGGATTTTCTGGACAATAGTCCCCGGAAAAACCCAATGCAGGAAAACCGATTTTCTGGCTGCTGGAGGGTTTTATTATTGAGAGTTTTCTGAATACAACAAATCTAGGTTCCAGATCTGGAAAACCCGACAGAGAAAATATAGATCCGCAACTAACCTGCTCCAAAATATTGATTGATCCACACCCTCAAACGGGATTTACTGGACTCTGCATTGGCCTGGAGAGGGTTTTGTAACTCGAGAATGGGTGACGCAGACCCTATGCTACCCTTGAGGGACCCTGCGTAACCCTTGAGGGTCTCCTGCTGCCCAACACTGCCCTGGGAGAGACTTCGTATCTGAAGCTGCCCCTGCGCTGCACAATCATTGCCCTTTCTGCTGCTGTTGTTGCTGCTTCTCTGCGCTGCCTCTGGAAGTTGCTCTCTGCCTCTTGCTGATTCTAGGCACTGAGATTAGACCATTCCCTTTGCCTAAACTCCCCTATCTGTGGTTGAAACACTTCTGGAAATTCTTAGCAAACCACGCCCTATAATTCCAGCTTAGCTGCAGTGCTCTGCCTCTGTGTGTATCTACAAATGACCCCAAGCCTTTCCTTTATATTTTTCTCATTGGGAAACCAACGACCATCATCAGATCTTGAAGCAATGGCTAAGATTAAAAGAAAGCTTGATCTGTGTAACTCAAGACAATTTCATCACAAGTTTAATTTAATTAACTTTAATTATTTAATTTTCCTAAGTTTCGACTTAGGAAATATGTTAAAATAATTAATTAATTAAATATCTCCCAAACCAGATGAAATTTCCCAAATCCCTTTTTGGGTCTTGTAGATCAGGTGTACTCTAGTCCCTCCAAAAATTTTGGGAGCTTGAGCACATCTGATGCTACCCCAATACACAAAATCTCAACATGGTAGATGGAATAAAGGATAATCTCATCCCACATATTTCTAACATAGATTTCGCTCAACAGATGTATGAGGCCTTATCCAAATTGTTCACAATGAAGAATCTTGGTGAAATTGCAAGTCTTAAGAATGAACTAAGAACTATTTAGATGACAAAGGGTGACATGTGGCATCTTTATTTGTAAGGATAGCTAGAAGCAAAGATGATCTCCAAGCAATAGATGAGATAGTATCTAAAAAATAGCTCGTGATCACTGCAATTCTAAGACTACCAACATCTTGGAGTGTCTTTGTATCAGGGTTCAAAAGTTGGAAGGACACTCCTACATTTGAACAATTATGGAATGCATGTAGTCAAGAAGAAGCCATAACTTCATTAGTAAGCAACGAAGAGAATGAAGAGGAGAAAATTTCAAATGCCTATTTTGCTCATCACAAGAATAAAGAAACCTTCAAGAAATCCAAAGGGCCAAGGAAGAATATAGACCTATCCAAGATTGAATGCTACAATTGTCACATGATTGGTCACTATAGAAGTGATTGTCCTGAGAATCCAAGGAATAAAAAGAGAAACATGGATGAAGTGAATGTTGTCGATGAAGGATCTCCAAAGAAGAAAAAGACCGAAGAATTAGAAATAAAAAACCTACACTACTAAGTCGTCTCTCTGTTAATCCACTACTCTAAGTTTTGAATTGTTTTCCTTTATGCTTTGATTTCTAGTACTTATAGGTTTAAGATGCTTTGGATGAACATTTTTTGTTTGTTTTGATAAAGTTATAGGTATCCCTCGAGATTGGATTAAGAGGGAGCCTTCACCATTTTACCAGAGATAAGTATCTTACTCCTTGTATTATCTTTTTATATTTGGTTTCCCTCTCTTATTTAAGATGTGTTTGTATTAGATGCTAATAGCATTTCTTTTCATAGTTTCCTTGTTTAGGAAAAACTTGTTGAATGCTCAAGGGTTATGAAGGAGACCTCACAAAACAAAGCATGACAAAAAGTCCTCTTGCAAGAGAAGTTCTTCAAGGATTAATGTCCTACAAGGTTTGTTAAGAAACAACTCAAAAGTATGTCTTAGATCATAAGATTTGTTTCCCTCATGATAAAGGCATATTCATTCCTTTTTAATAATTTATTCTACATTACTAACATCGATATGTCTAGGACCTTTGAATCATAAAGATTCTTATTTGGGTGAATAAATCATTAGATTGAATCTACCCTCTTTATACATTTGATCATTCCTATGGAACCCTAAAAGTTTCTTTGTAAAACCCTAACCTAAGGGTATGTCAATGTTAATGTGAAAACCCTAGTCTACTTAGGGTTATTGATGAAATCTAGAAAATACTATTCTTCTGATGTTTAGGGTTTTGGTACTATTATAGAAACCTTAGTCTCTTAAGAAAATCATAGACCTTTAGAATTTTGGTAAATTTGGGTTTACGAGCAAAAACCCTTATATGTTTGGCATAAGCTCATAGCAGTGAAACCCTAGGTGTATGTTTGTTCGTCTGATCAAAACCCTAGCTCGATCAAAATTGTCATATATATTGATACTTGTGTCTTGGGTTTGCCTGATAGATGTTGCTATCATATGTTTGTGCATGATTATGAAATCCTAGATATGTATAAGTGCTAACCTAATTGTTGATGCTCATAGTGTGTAAATTCTAGGGTTTCGAACCATAGAGTGATGAACAGTCCAGTAGAGCCCCAAAACCATGGTCCTTCTTGAAGTATAATGTCTCTGAGTTTCGAGGATGCAAGTTTGAAAATGAAAAATCCCTTGGAGCATAGATGAATTTCACAGTCCATGGTCCATCTAGTGAAGATCCAGTGGAAGAGTTCCATTGGTTTGGGCCAAAAACAGTTGAATCTGCAAATAAGTGCTTCTTCTTCACATGTGGTGCGATGTTCCTCTGTCTCTGGTGTGTCAATGGATAGTTTTGGTATGTGATTCATTTGGTCTACTATATATGAACTCGGGGCACCTCCAACTGGTTTTGTGGGTGCATTATCTTTGTTTTTCCCTTGCAGGATATTCTTGTAGGAGGATCCTCCTTTGTTGTGTGCCTGTTTTGAGTTGTTGATGCTCCTAGCCCCCCCTTGGCCTTTGGTTCTGCCTTGTTCTGCAACTCCTCCTCTCAGCCTCAGGTTGAGTATGATGGTGGACCCTGGACCAATTTGGTAATCCATGATTGAACTGTGTTCTTGTAAGATTTAACCTCCGGAGAGGAGAGATTGCTGGTATGATGGAAAACCCATGGTTTGGTTGATGCTCTGTTTCAAATTATTTAACTTCT
Source organism: Pinus albicaulis (assembly GCA_034641835.2). Taxonomy (NCBI): domain Eukaryota; kingdom Viridiplantae; phylum Streptophyta; class Pinopsida; order Pinales; family Pinaceae; genus Pinus; species Pinus albicaulis. The sequence goes on from CM076571.1 coordinate 475,500,797, forward strand.
TTGATTCGGTTACCCAATGTAATATGTTTTTCCCCTCAGGTGTTCTAATAAAAACTTGAAGGCGGGTAGGTGATACCTTATGCTTGGTGTTCGGTGTGCCAGTGTTGTCTTCGATCGCCTCCCTTTCCAGGAGTCCCGAGGCAAGTGCGTTCGTTTGGTGCAGGGGTCTCCAAGCAATATTTTCTAGCGCCAAGTAGCCAATGGTGGCCTTATCCTCGTTTTCTGCAAAAGAGACTCGCGACCGCAGGTAATAACAGAGAACAATGCGACCCATCCACTGCCTCCACTGTGGAGCCGCTTCCATACCATTCATACATGGTCCAGGGTTTATGACGAGTCTCTGCGCTTTAAAATCTGCCTTTGTCGACGAGAACCCCGTTCGAATCTGATATATGCAAGAGGCTTTCCTCATTAAATCCCCATCCCCACCGCAAGATAACACCCATGCTCTGTCGTCGAAAGCCATCCGGGGGTCGAGAAACAAGATAGAAAGGCGAAACCTCGAGTTGGAGCAGGTGGAAGACGGGCCAGGGTCCACGGGGGCTCCCAAACTCCATTGTCTACGGTGAAGCATTGTATAGTTGTCGTTGGGCCGCCCACTCTTGGGGCCGAAGACCACAGGCCAAAGTGATGCCTCCCTTCATCTGTGCTCTTGTGAGAGGCCACCTCGGCATTGCCATGAAAGCTAGACCAACAATCCCTAAAACCTCCGCTCCCGATTGCTCTCGAAATTTTTTTTAATTACTAAAACATTATTAGTAATAGTTATGAATTACCTTTTCCTAATTATATATTATAATGAAATTGACTCCCGTAATAGTAATCTATAGTCACTCACCTAGTATTAACGTCCCTTGTACTTTTATATCTTTCTTATAGGTAATAAAGAATTTGATACATTAATATCAATTTTAATTATTAAATATCATAGTTAACTATTCCTAGTTATATTAAAGTTAAAAATGGGCATTAATTTTAATAGGCGTTATTTTCAAAACTCTTATTAGATAACTTTAATTAATCATTGTTAGGTATACTGTGCTCTAATATTATCTCTAATCAATTAATTTTAGCATCCTCAAGGTTAAACTTTTATTTTTAATATAAACAATTAGATATATAACAAAAATCCTAAAGAACTATTTACATAAATTATTACATAAAATATTTGAATTATTATTATTACTATAATATTAATAATGCTTATAGCATATGACCTCTTTGGGATACTTTTTTCTTTTTTTAAGTATGATTAATCTCTAATAAAAATTTTAAGGAATTTAAGCTAACTATTTTAAATTGTAAACTTTGCAAAAATATTAAAACATTATTTATTAAATTATAAAATATTGATTATTATATGGTTGGTCGGCCTACCTCATGCACTCCTGTGGTATATTTATGACTTTTGACCTCCTCTCTTTTCGACAGGATTTGTCCTGATGATGGGTCTTATTAAGGCCAAAAATGTAAACATAAAAATACTGTTATGGGGTCGAATTTAACAAAAGACAACAAAAATAAAGGAAATATATATATATATATATATATATATATATATATATATATATATATATATATATATATATATATATATATATATATATATATATATATATATATATATATATATATATATATATAGTAAGTTATAAACATCAATAACCATAAAAAATGCTATCATGAACATGGAAATTGCATGGATAGATTATAGCTTGAGTTGTCACATGAGGTTATGAGTTTCGATCTATGGACTTGGTAAATGGCTATGAGGCTCAATGAGGTTCGCCAAACCTCAAATCTTTTTTTAAGGTTTCAGAAATTCGAATCTCAACATTGAAGTTCAACGAACCTTGTGACATAGGTTGGGTTGATGAATAGAATGGTTTTGTAAGTAGTCCCAAGTAGGGCCTATTTTCTTGAGAAGCAACCATGTAATTAATTTTTCTTTTGAGGGAAATTTGATCTTCAAAAGTTTTTCCCCACCAAGGAGTTGTATGATTCTAGTTGACTTGCACCATTTATGAAAAGCCAAATTTTGGTGAGTACTTCTCCGAGGGTGATGAGCCCCAATGAGTTGATCCAGGGAGTCAGAGAGCGAAACAAAGGGTTGTTGTAAATACTGAAAACAATTTTCCCAAACCCAAATGTGTTCTTCTTCCATTTTTAATTCATGAGAAGATAGCTAATTCCTAGTGCCTCGTACTAGATCTCTCCTAGAGATTTGACTTAAGAATATGAATCCTTCACTATTAAGGCCTAAAACCAGGGGATCAGGTAGTAGATGATTTTGCTGGCTCCCTGTACAAGAATATTTCTCAAGTGAGACTGCTGAGCCATCCTCTATTTTCCAGTATAGTCCCTTACCAATTAGAGGGATAGTGTGTATGATGGCCTTCCAAACAATTGACCCATTTCATGAAAATTTTACTAGGTTACGTATCTAATTTGTGGTTGATAGGGGTCTTATATATTTTTGATACATGGTTTCATCCTAGAGGCCTTTCCCATAGATAAGGTGCTAGACACCTTTTATTGCAAGTGCTTTTGAGAAGAGAAGAAGGTTATTGAGGCCTCATCCACCTTGAGTTTGTGATGTGGCATTGGATTTCCATATAGTAAGAGCATAAGGTTTCTTGTCATGTTTCCTAGTCCATAGAAATCAAAGAGACAATTGATTTATTTTATTTAAGATTTCCTTGGGAATCCATGGAAGAGGAGCCCAATGCACTGAGATTGCTTCTACAATTGATTTTACTAGAATGCGTTTTCCAACTCGGGAGAGCCATCTATTACACCACACTAGAATTCACTTTCAAATTTTGAGAAAAGCCAAAACCAGTCTTCTTTTAAATATGAGTTGGGTTTAAGAAGAAACCCCAAATATTTTATGCCTTCTAGTTCTTGATTTCAAGAGGATAGTGCATTTTCAATGATAGGGATTTCCTCATGGGATAGTCCCTAGCCATATACAGAGGACTTTTCCCTATCAATTAACATACCAGTTGCCAGTGAGAATGTTTCCAGCAAGCCCTGTAGATGTTCTAGGTTTCTAAAGTTTCCATTAGAGAAGATTAAAATTTCAACAACAAAGAGCAAGTGTAATATTCCCAATTAGAAATAGCTAATTGGAAATATTAATTTTGGCTATTTTGCCTTTATAAATTTAAATTGTAAATAAAGTGGGTGAAGAGGACACTTAGGATAAAAAGTATTTCCTAAAGTCACCTAAGAGACATGTCTATTTGGCAAAGTGGGGCCTAGTGGTCAAGTGGCAGGGTGGGAAAAGGGGTAGGGAAAGGCTCACCAAGCATAAAAGGAGGGAGGGTCTCCTCATTCTCATTCATTCTAATTATGCATCTTTGAGATTTTTCATTTGACATTAAGCACGCTTGTTGTTTAGCAAAGTCTGTACATACTGTTTAGTACATCGGGTGTCTCCGTTCAGAGATCCCAACCTCAGCCTCGGGAGACTTTGAGTGCTTGCTCGGGTGAGGAGTTCCACCTTGTTTTGCCGGAGGGGATAGCAGCATCCACAGTTGGGAGCATTCTTTGGAAGAGACAGTGCAGTCAGTGAGAGGGAGGATGCAGTCTTGGATAGAGGGAGTTCCGGATTGAGGGTTTATCACAGGATTTTTCCCGGAGGAGTTGGAGAGGGATCAACCCTTCCATTTTCTAGTATTTTCACAGAGTTGGAGGCCATCATTTGCATCAGAGCACTCAGGGGTAGCGTTTCTCCTTTGGGGATAACGTAGTGCCTCAAGGGAGGTATTTTCGAGGGTCAACCATTTTCAGAAATCTCTCTGGGCTTTTCTGGGTTTTGTGTGGAGAGGCCATTTCCGAAGTTTCATAATTTTCCGACCAGGGGAATAGCCCCAAATCAGCTTTTCATTCTAGTAGCAGCAACACTGGAGATTACGTAGTCTTGAGTTAGCAGCCATTTCGGGTCACAACCTAAGTGTATTTTTACGCTTTCCTAGTGCAAGCCAAGGTGCCATCATTGTGATCACCTTTGTACTCATTTCTATCTTTCAGTATTAATAAAATGGTTCAACGTTCTCCATATTGGTTATTGTTCATGTGATATCTCTCTAGTTGTTGTTTGTCTTTGTTTATGTGCTTTATATTTTTGTTTATTTCTACTTGGAATATTACAGTGGTATCAGAACTCATAGACTTGGCTCAGCCTATGGAGCAGATTGTCTATGACACCAGCAGGAAAACCGTACATCACTTACCGGGGAAGAAAATATAAAGACCAAGAGCGGAGGTTAGAGATCACCTTCGGGAAAGGTGATAGCGTTCCAGTGGTGGACGCAGAGGAAGAGGGACTAATAGTGGAGGAAATAAATGCCGATAAGGAGTTTGGGGAACTTCTCCTCAAATCAGTACAGGATTTGTCGAGACGGATAGAGGAGATGCAGCAGAGATTCACGACAAATTCTAGACAACGCGAGACCCCAAGGGGTTTCCATGTTGGAGAGGGCTTAGGCACATCTCATCATTTACATGAGCATCTCACAGCGCAACAGATGGTATCACACACACCCCCCCGTTCCACGATGCCTACATATCTTTCCGCAAACATTGGGGCAGAAGCACAACAGGAGAAGGAACCGACACACATGGGAGATTACTTTGCTGAGCACCAGTGATACGGTCAGGAGTTCAGAGATGCCCTCACTTTCCATGATTTTGTTCAGCTCAAGCTGGACAACAGACATGGGAGATTACTTTGCTGAGTACCAATGATACGGTCAGGAGTTCAGAGATGCCCTCACTTTCCATGATTTTGTTTAGCTCAAGCTGGACAACAGACCCCGCAACCATCATAGGGGGAAAATGCATTCACATGACGGGACTTATAGTGCATGGTGGGCAGATTCCATCTGCCGACATTTGACGGATTGTCCAAGTGTTAGGAAAAATATTGGGTGGAGAAGTTGGATATATATTTCCAGTTTAATCAGATGGCAGAGCTAGATGCCATCAAGGTGGCAGCACTGCACCTAGAGGACGAGGCCTAGGATTGGTGGTTTCACGGGATGGCTACGCTGGGGCACTCGAGAGTGACAGCATATGCTGAGTTCACGCGGAGGTTAGTAGAGCGTTTTGATCGGAGGGATCCAGAGGAGCATTTTGTTGAGCTAACAAAGCTCAAGCAAACCGGGAGGCCGAACACTTACATATTAGAGTTTTTGAGACTCTCCATGATGTTACTCGATTTATCCACAGCCCGGATGATCTGTATGTTCATAGATGGATTGGCAGAGCCTCTACAAGGATTAGTCAGATCAATGAGACAAACAACACTGCATGATGCAGTTGAGAGGACTCAGGATTTGCAGGATGCACTGCCCAGGACTAGAGCTCCTTTTCCCCAGAGACCGGCATTCCAGCTGAAGGGAAAGGACGAGAGGGTTCCACCTCCCAGGGGGAACCAGGGTAGAGGGCATGGAGATGATGAGACCAGGAGAGATCTGAAGCGGAGGAGGTTATGCTTCACATGCCAGGAGCCATGGGCACTAGGACGCCGTTGTGCCGCAGGGAAGGCACACTACATCAAGGTATTCTCCGATAGCAGCGGGGAAGAAGAGGAGTATGAGGGGATAGAGGCCGGAGGCAGCAGTACAACACAGAGAGGGGATCATCTGCCACTGCCACCACCGGGAGCAGGAGGTGCAACTTTTTCACCCATCGAGGGAGCCCTTGCATCTTTGCGAGGAGTTCCCAAGTATTTGACATTGCGTGTCCGAGGCATAGTATGGGGGCAACATGTCTCAGTGTTAGTAGACAGTGGGGCCACCCACAACTTCATTGATGCCCAGCTGGTAAAACAGAGGGGCATATCGACAGAGACCTTTGATGGGTTTCCGGTACTGGTTCTAGGGGATCGGACTATGTAGTGTGCCAGGTATGTGCCAGCCTTGGTAGTGACAATGGGGACGTACACCCTGACAGATCATTTTTTCGTGGTGGACATTCCAGACACCAACGTGATATTGGGGGTTCAGTGGCTGATCACGTTGGGAAAGGTCACCACTGACTGGGAGACCTTGGAGATGGAGTGGACGGACAAGAAGACTGGGAGGCATGAGAAGATTCAGGGGATGCACACCTACCCACCACAGACAGTTTCAACACACCAGATGGAGGCAGATTTCCAAAAGGGGGACATAGAGTGGGAAATGGAGTTGCGTGTGTCAGAGGCAGGATCTACAGGGCAGGCTATACACCTAGATGTACAGTCCATTCTCGACAGGTATTTTACGGTATTTGGGGAGATACCACCAGGACAACCACCAGCTCGGGAGTTTGAGCGCAATATTGAGCTGGAGCAAGGTATCTAGGTTGTCATCACTACACCCTATAGGCACCCCAAAGCCTATTAGGATGAGATTGAGAGGGCTATCCATGAGCTTTTAGCTCTTGGAAACATTCATCCTAGCACTAGCCCCTTTGCTTCTTCAGTAGTGATGGTGAAGAAGAAGGATGGCACGTTGAGGATGTGCATCGATCACAAGGCCCTGAGCAAGAAGACCATGAAGAATCGGTACCCCATCCCACGAATCGATGAGTTGATGGATGAGCTGAGAGGGGCCAAGTTCTTCTCAAAGATTGATTTGATATCCAGGTACCATCAGATTCGTGTGAGAGAGTAAGACATTCCCAAGATCGCTTTCCGGTGTCTTTACGGCCATTTTGATTTTTTGGTGATGCCCTTTGGACTAACCAATGCCCCGACCACTTTTATGTCATGCATGAATCACATCTTCCGTAGTCACTTGAGGAAGTGTGTGTTAGTGTTTTTTGACGACATTTTGATCTACAACAAGACATGGGAGGAGCACCTCCAACATATGGAGGCTGAATTGCGTATTTTGGAAGAGCATCAGTTTTATGCTAAGCTCTCCAAATGCGAGTTTGGGCTGACCGAGATGCTCTACTTGGGGCACATCATCGGGGTGGATGGAGTGAAGGTCCACGAGGAGAAGATCAGGGCCATCAGGGATTGGCCGGAGTCGAAGAATGTGACGGAACTCGGGGATTTGTGGGGATCTGCACCTACTACCGAAAGTTCGTCAATGGATTTTCCCAAATTGCTGCACCCCTTACAGACCTCACCAAGAAGGGGGCATTCAGTTGGACAGATACAACACAAAGGGCTTTTGACAGGCTCAAGGAGGTGATGAGCAACTGTTCGGTGTTAGCATTGCCAAATTTTACACAACCCTTTGTCTTGGAGTGTGATGCATCAGGGGAGGGGATCGGCACAGTTTTGATGCAGGGAGGCCACCCCATAGCTTTCAAGAGCCAGAAGTTATTGCCACATGAGAGGTTGTATGCTATATACGACAAGGAGATGTTGGCCATCATGCATGCATTGGCCAAGTTTCGACAATACCTGGTAGGGAACAGATTCAGGGTGAGGATGAATCACAACAGCCTTCGATTCTTTCTAGAGTAGAAACAGTTGCAGGAGAGGCAGCAAAATTGGGTCAGCAAGATCCAGGCTTATGACTTTGACATCGAGTATGTCAAGGGGAGGAACAACGTTGTGGCAGATGCACTTTCACGCAGACCGGCAGCGTTGTCCTTGATGAGTTTGGACACAGACTGGAGGGCTCAATTGTTGGTAGAGTACTCCAACAACTATTTTGCTTGATATTTTGGATGGGCAGGTGACAGATGATAGGTACAGAGTGATGGACGAGGTGATCTATTACAGGGACATGATCTTCTTGACTGAGGGCTCCCAGCTCAAGAAGAAGATATTGCACGCCTTGCATGATTCACCATTATCAGGCCACCAGGGGTTTACCAAAACCTATAGGGCCATCAGGGAGAGGTTCCCTTGGAAGGGCCTTAAGGAGGACGTGCTTCAACATGTTAGGGAGTGCGAAGTTTTCTAGCGTAACACAGGGAACACAAACAGAGAATCCTACAACAATTGAAAATGAAAAAACCACTGTAGAAAAGCAAGATAAACCAACACAAACTACAGTTACCAAATAAGAACTGATTCAGATCAGTAAAGCTCAACCTGCATTCAACATACAATCAGAAATTGCAAAACTGAAAATACCAATTTCTTTTACTGAATTTGTAAAGAATGACTTGTACAAATCAACCATAACTGGAACATTAAATATAAATGATGGAGAAGTCTCCATAAATCTAAATGATGATCAACCAGAGTTGATTTTTAGCCCAGATGTATATGGAAAACATGCAGATGGTGCAATTCCTCCATTCTATATCAGTTTAACCATTCATGATCAAATTCTACATAACACAATGCTAGATTCAAGGGCTTCCCATAACTTAATGCCAAAAGCCATCATGGAAACTCTGAATCTAGAAATTACAAGGCCATACAAAGATTTGTTTTCTTTTGATTCCAGTAAGGTTAAATGCTTAGGTTTAATTAAGGATTTGTTTGTAACACTAGTTCAATACCCTGGTAAGAGTATACTAATGGACATTGTAGTCATTGATATCCCACCAAAATATGGTATGCTTCTTTCTCGTTCACGGGGAGAAAATTTGCAGGGATCTCTACAATTGGACATGTCTTATGCTACTATCTTGGTGTTTGGCCAACCTAAAAAGTTATATAAGGAAACATTAATGAAGTACATGGTCAGTAGTGCTAAAATATCTATAAATTATCCCATTTACTCTACACCAACTAACCTTGATTCTTTCATCTTTTGTAACTCTGTAACAAATGAAATCCAAACTGAACTAGTAGATAAAAAGAGAGAACCAAACAATGATAACATTTTTCATGAATCTCAATAGTATTTAGACTTTGATGGTTCAGTGAATAAGTTAGGAGTAGGAGCAGGAGTTTGGATAACAAACATGGAGACCAATCATTCTGAAGGTCATGCTTTTAGGCTAAATTTCAAATGTACAAACAATATGGCCGAGTATGAAGCCCTTATCCTAGGACTCCAAATCATTAGAAACTCAGGAGGAAAAATAATTTTAATCATGGGAGATTCAGATTTGATCATAAAACAAGTAAATGGAGTTTATTTTGTTTACAATCCTAGACTAAGCAGATATAGAGACACTGTCATATATTTAACTGATGATTTATTGGAATGTAAGTTTGTTGTTATACCTAGGAAACAAAATATACAAGCTCATTGTCTTGCAAATTTTGCTAGTACATGAAATTTATCATTCCAACCTAATCACAGATATACTGTTGAAGTCAAACATAGGCCAATAATCCTAGATAATCTTAAGTATTGGCAGATTTTTTCTCAGGATGAATAGATTTACAAGTTTATGAACAACGAAGAAGAATTTCAGAATTGTATTATAGATACAGATTGTACATTAAATCATGATTTGGATTGTGAAATAGATTTAAATGACTTAAGATGTAAATAAAATAAAGTTTGATAAATCCACTAAATTTAGTCAAGCTGACATAGATAGCTTAGAGAAAGTAGAGATTGAAGAAATTGTTGAACATGAATCAGATATAGTGAATCTTAAGGACAATTTTTTACCTAAAGGTTTAACTCCCTTAGAGGATCTTTTTGAATCTAATGATGTAGCTAGAAAACAAAAAATGGGGCCAGTAAGATCTGACATAGAAGAGTGTAACATTGGTACAGAGTCAAAACCAAAGATAATCAAACTGTCCAAAATTTTACCTCAACAAGAAAATGATAAATATATTGAACTTTTAAAGGAATATCAAGATGTGTTTGCTTGAAGTTATGAAGATTTAAAATCTTATGATACAAACATAATCCAGCACAAAATTCCAATAAAAGAATATCAAAAGCCATTCAAACAAAAGTTGAGAAGGATTAACCCTGTGTTATTACCTTTGATTGAAAAAGAAGTTAAGAGAATGTATGATGCCCAGATCATTGCACCAATCAGATATTCTTATTGGGTTTCAAACCTAGTTCCTACAAGAAAGAAAACAGTAGAAATTAGATTGTGTGTGGACTTTAGAAATCCTAACAAAATATCTTTAAAGGATAATTACCCTTTACCCAAAATGGACCACATATTACAAAGGGTAGTAGGTTCTTCAAGGATTTCATTGTTAGATGGTTTTTCAGGATACAACCAGATCCTAGTTCAAGAAGAAGACCAAGCTAAAACAACATTTACCACTCTTTGGGGTACTTTTATGTATGTAAAAATGCCTTTTGGACTAATGAATGCAGGAGAAACCTTTCAAAGGACTATGGAAATCGCCTTTGCAAATGAAATACATGAGTTCTTAGTTATTTACTTAGATGACATTACTGTGTTTTCCAAAACAGATAATGAACACTTGGATCATTTGAGACAAGTTTTTATTAAGTGTAGGAAATATGGCCTCCTTAAATCCTAATAAAATTCTATTTGGACTAGAGGAAGGTAAGTTACTTGGACATATAATCTCAAAAGAAGGAATTTGGATAGCTCCTACTAGGATAGAAGCAATTCTGAACATCAACCCACCAAGAAACATCAAAGAATTACAAGCTTTTTTAGGTAAGATAAATTTTTTAAGAAGATGCATATCTAATTTAGTTGAGATAATTAGAGAATTAAATAACATGCTCAAGAAAGATTCAGTTCTTAGATGGATTTTTGAGACTAAATAATCATTTGAATCTATCAAACAAGCCTTAACTAAAACTCCAGTCATAATAAGTCCTGATTTTAAGAAAGATTTCATGATTTTTTTCATTTGCTTTAGAACACACCATTGTTGCAGTTTTACTGCAGAAAAATGATCAAGGATTTGAACAACCCATAGCATTTTTCAGTAAAGCCCTTAGATATTCCCCTTTGAAGTATAACATTATGGAAAAACAATCCCTTGCCTTGGTTAAGGCCATTAAAGACTTCAAAGTTTATATTCTCTACTCACACATTATTGCCTATGTCCCAAATTCTGTAGTTAAAGAAATTCTTACTCAGGATGATCCTGATGGAATAAGAGGTAAGTGTATTGCCACTATCTTGGAATATGACATAGAGATAAGACCAACCAAGCTAATTAAAGGTCAAGGATTAGCCAGACTTATGGCTGAATCCAATTATAACGCCCTAGATATAAATTTCATTGCTCAAGTAGATAATCAAGAAGAGATAGCGGCTCCATTGATCAGTCAAGATTTTTCACACTCACCTTGGTATATAGATATCATATTTGTACTCCAAAACTTACAAGCTCCTCCTAGATTATCAAGAACCAAAGCTAGATTTTTAAAACTTAAAGCAGTAAGATTTTGTATCTTAGATAATGTACTTTTTTGGAGAGATCATAGTGGGATTTTACCAAATTGTTTACTAAAGGAAGAAGCTGACAATATACTTGAAGAATTTAATGCAGGTGACTATGGAGGACATTTATACTGGAAATCTACTGCTGACAAGATCCTCACAGTTGGTTTTTACTGGCCTACCTTATTTGTTGATGTCAAAAAATATGTTACTTCATGTCATAAGTGCAAATTTTTTAGGGTAAGAAGAAATTATTACCCCTTCCTTTAAAGCCTATTTCAACTGAAGTGCCATTTCAACAATGGGGTTTAGACTTCATTGGTGAAATTCACCCTCCCTCTTCAAGCCAACATAAGTGGATTTTGATAGCCACTGATTATTTTACCAAGTGGATTGAAGTCATACCCTCCAGAAAATCCAGTGATACTGTCATTATTTCCTTCCTAGAAAACAACATCCTTTCAAGATTTAGGTGCCCTCAAAAGATAATCACTGATAATGCAACAACATTCAAATCCAAGAAAATGATTGACTTTTGCCACAAATACCATATTACCCTAGGCCACTCTATTGCATATTGCCTCCAAGGTAATGGCCTAGTTGAATCCTCAACAAAAGCCTAGTAAATATCATCAAAAAATTACTTGAAGACAATAAAAAGACTTGGCATAAGAAGTTAGTCAATGCCTTATGGGCAAATAGACTTACAAATAAGAAATCCACTGGTCCTTCACCTTACCAACTAGTTTATGAAGTGGATGTTGTTTTTCCTTCCTCCCTAGGTGTACCAGTGATGAAAATTATCCAGGAATTACAGGTTGAAAATAATGCCATTCAAAGAAGGATAAATCAAACTATTCACTTGAAACAAATAAGGGAAGAATTTTATGTCAAATCTCAAGTCATTCAGGATAAGATCAAGAAAATCTGTGATAAAAATACTAAAGAGGATTATTTTTACATAGGAGATAAAGTGTTACAATGGAATTCCAGAAGAAAAGACAAAGGAAAACATGGAAAATTTGATTTTATATGGAAAGGGCCTTGTGTAATTTATGGGTATAGAGGTAATAATGCTTTCTCAAAGAATTGGATGGAACGGATCTACAAGAAGAACCAGTTAATGGTAGAATGTTGAAGCACTATTACTCACTTGAGTTAACCAATAGTTAGTTTTTATTCACTTTGATCATTGTACATATACATTGCAAAGTTTAGATTGGATTGGATGTTTCCTTAGCAAAGTTGAAGCCTTAAGAGAAGGCCCTAAGCTTTGAAAAGTAAATATCATAAATATGAATAAGTTGCAGATATCAGAAGACATTTACAGGGTCATTACAGTCAAATTTGAAAGGCTACTAAGTCTTAGAGTTCTTGATATTTCACCAGGAAATGTCATCCCCATGTGGAGCCACTGTTAGGGTCCTATAATAATAGGGTTCATAAAATTTTGAATTGACTTCGATAAGTCTTGTAAATATGTACATACCTTGCTTTCTGCAAGTTGCTATCCCATATTTTGAAATGATGAAAAATAATAAAAAATCAAAAAGAGGGAAAAAAGTTCTAAGAGAAAGATCAAAAGACTTAGAAAAATATATACCCTAAAAGAAAAGAAATAAAACCTGAAAGTGAGCAAGTCCAAATGCCACTACTTTTACTTTTTACTACAAAAATAATGATTATGAGAAAAGTGTCAATAAATGCCATAATTCATGATCAGTTAAACAGTTTAATCTTAACTTTTCATGTTTCAATTTCATGTTTAAAATAGTGAATAAAGTTTTTTCAAACAGATTAAACTTGACAAATCAATAGATAGGTAGAGAATAATAAGGAGCTCAATAGTTTAATCTAAGCCCTCGGATGAAATAAGGTAGATTTAGATTAGTTTTATGCTTTGAAAGAAAATGTTTTAAGGTTGCAAGCCTAAATGCACCTGCAAAATGAAAAAAAAATTTGTTAGAAATACAAGTTGGGTAGGTAGAAAGCAGTGGAGCAATCATGTAAATAATACATCATCGGGCAGAATCACTAATTTCCCCTCTCCCATGAGTGTTCAATATTCTAAGCTATTAGTCAAACAGGCTCAGGGCATTTCTCTGACTTTTGTTGAGACCAGACCCAAGGCTCTATGACTGATTAGTTGAATATATTGAATTCTTATGTTAAATCCTCATTTATCATCATTTACCTTCATTCATTTACTAAAACCCCTTTTTCCCAAGTAAAAACACACTCTTACTTAGTAAAATTGTAACCCTAGAATAATTAACTCCATCCCTTCATAAACATTCATAAAAACTCACAAAGTCACATTTATCCTAAGTATTATTCAAAGAAATATAAAGATGAGCAAATGCTTGATTATTTTATACTAGAGATAATGTGTATTTTGTTTTTCACTCCCCTCTCATATTAACTTTTAACATATTTTATTAAATCCCTAAAAAAATACTCTTTCCTATATTATTAATTCCATTATATCTAATAAACCCCAAAAAACCCACTATTATAATGTTTATGACCAAAGTCTATTACCCATGTGCGCAAATAAAAATTCCAAGTTATAAAGCCCTTTGGTCTAAACTATCTCTATTTTTATCTCGCCCCTATAGTTTTTAAACTATAAAAAATGGTTGAAAACTGTATAAATACAATGTATAAACCTCGCCCGCTTATGTTTTATTAAAAGCATTTAAAACAAATGTTTTAATAAAAATATTAACTACATACATATATATATATATATATATATATATATATATATATATATATATATATATATATATATATATTCCATTTCTAAAGCCCGCACCTTGTATATTTATTAAAACATTATCATATGTTTTAATAAACATTCATCCTGCCACTATACATAACTAAACCCATATATATACGTTTAAACCTATACTCCTCGATTTATTATAAAATTTTAAACACATATTACACCCTTCCGTTGCAGTTAATCCAACCTGGTCCCACCTTTCCGCTCCAACGCAGCTCTCAAAGAAATCTCAGCCCTTCGCTTCAAATCTTTTAATCTGATGGTTTAGAAGCGATATCGCACAAGTAACATGCCCGACCGCTCCATTGTAAAATCAATGCGAAATGGGCAGTTTCGCGATGAACCCTCCCCTCCACGTGGCTTCTCATGGTTGGATCGTGTGGGTTTTCACTAAAACCATTTACCACTTAAAAGTCATGCGATAAACCTCCGGTTTTCTTCTCCTTTGAAATTTGAAAACCGCTTCCCGCCTCGCATTCAATGCAAATGCATACTGGTTAATAAAACCTTTGTAAACCCGTTATTTCAATATCTTTGTGTTTAAACCATTGTTAGCCCTTCCGACTGTATAAACCTGCAAAAGAGCCCCCTGCTAGCCATTTCCTACTATTTTTACACCCAGAACCTCTAAAATTGCCCAAGAACCTGTAAAAACTGCTGAGGAGCTGCACTTGCTTTAGTTCAACCTCAGAAGCAATCAAATCGACCAGAAGACTGAATTATACCCTGTTAAAACCTATACCTGCCTCAAAACAGGTATTTTTCTCAGAATTTAACCTATAGTCAATTGAAAAAACCTTTTAAAAGAAAAGAACATGTCCTAAGATTAAGAAATGATTAAATTTAATTGCCCTAAAGCCCCAGAAATAGGCAAAACCATGGCAAAATTTTTCCAGGAATCCTAGAATCCGTTGCGCACCATTTTCAAAGAAAATTATCATTTTTCCATAGTTTTAGGGTAAATTTCAAACTCTAAAAGCTAGAAATCCTCTGCAGGTGCCCTATATCTTCTGAAAAGCCTTTTTCATCAGATTTTTGGCCCAATTTGCAGTCAAGAGACTCAGAAAACCCATGTTTTCTGTGTTTGACCAGTTTTAGCATCAGAGCTTCATTTGAGATACCCAATTGACCATAAAATCCAAAGAAGCATTCTATCTTGTTGAATTTTCCTAATCCAGCCTCTGTCATAGTAAAGTTGCCTCTGCAAACAGTTTAAACTTGCAGAAGCCTGCAAAAATGCCTAAAAAACAGAGTGGAAACAAATCTGAAGGTTGCAAAACTCCTAAAGCTACTCCTGCCATGAATCCAAATATTGCCATTGTAGTCAACCCATTGTAGCCCCTACTTGTTGATATTGAGCATATTCCTTTAGCAGACATTGACAACAAAATAGTTGATCCTATAGTTGAGTTCAATTTGTTAGATATACACAACTGGTGTTTTAAAAAACCCCTAGATGATCAAGAAGATGTTCACATTTGGGAATCCAATTTGTCCAAATATGTAGTCCCCCTGACTCACCCCTGTCAAGAAATTATCAGACTATGTCACCAATACTACATTTCTGAACAAAGAGCTATTGTCAATGAAAACAAAGAGGTCCTATTTACCATTATAGCAGAGTCTATAAAACAAATGTTGCAGCTTCAACCAGACCCTCAAGCAGTACCATCTACTTTAGGAGGGAAATTGGCACCAAAAGGGCCACTAGCCACTGCAGTGCTAGTGACTTCTTCAACTGCTTCAGTGACTGAATCTTCTACAACAGTGTTGCCACCTATAGATGAGAGCAGTCAACTAATAAAATCAATGGAGGAAATGTCTTTGAAGACCAATGAAATCAATAGATTGACCAAGATAATTGAAAATCTTGAGAAAACAAGCAAGGCAGCTCAGATAGATGCTAAAATACATGAACATAATGCTCAAAGATTGAGTGAAGAGGTAAACAAGCTCCAAAAAGAGTTAACTCTCAAGGACCAAATATCATATATTAAAAATTACTTATGGAATAATGTAATTGAAGCCATTTATGATGTTTAGCCTTCAATTCAAGTAGTTTTTTAGCAGAGAGAGTTACTATTGACAACTCAGGAAGAAATCGAAAAGACACAAGAAGAATTGACAGATAAACCAGAATAAGTTGTTAGGTGAATCAATTTCCTAAACAACAAGAATAGGCAGCAACTTGAAGAATTGAAAATAAATGACAGGACAACCACAATCCTATAAATTAGGAAAGTAACTACCAAAAGAAATCTAATGAGGCAGCTTGAAGAAAAATGTGAAGGAATGAGCACTGTTGTCACTAGATTCATGGTTAAATTCACCAATTTAAGACAAAAGGGACTTCCAGATATTATGGTGATTAATGACAAGCTAATGCCTTAGAATGATTATGACAAAAAGATCAGAGAACATGCCAAAGAGCAGGTGAACAAGCCAACAGGCCAAGGGATTCCCACAGGGAAAGTATTGCTAAAAAGTTTCGAAAATATATTTTATTTGTAGTATGAAATCAAACATTTGTTTGTCATCAAACCTACATTTTCCAGGTACACTGAGGCTGATGAGAATTTTAGGAAACTCAAGAATATTAGAATTCCTAAAAATGAGGAGTGGCAGGCATTGACTGATTTGCTATGAAGAAAGAAAAGGCAAACACATGAAGAAGAAAAATTATGTTTGTTGATTTCACAGTCAAAACAGATTTTTACAGCAATAAGGCAGTTTTACTGAAGGTAAAGAGTATCAAAAGTGAAAGAGTATAAGTGATAAAGAGTATCGCAAGAAAGAGTATCAGCGAAGGCAACTAAATTCTGAAAATATTTAAAAGGCCAGCAGAGAGGACACATAAGCAGCCAGCTGCTTGTTATCTTAAAACTGTTTCTATTTATTTTGAATAAAATAGGACAGCTTGCTAGTTTGTTGAGCAAGTTGTCACTATTATTGTTGTAAGAGATTTAATTTTCCTATGTTTATTCCTAGAAGTCATCTAGGATATTTTTTTAGACATTTTATATAAACACTTTACTCTTGGAAGTATTTTTGTGTGGAATAAAATTGTTGGAGACTATTATAGATATTTAGTTGACTTGAAGGCTTTGGAATTCGAATTTGAGCAGCACACTGGATCACCTTTTTGGCATCATACTTCAGGATCCCTGTGATAAGATATCTGCAGTGAAGTACTCTCTTAAACTTGTCATTTTTACCTTCTTTTGTTTCATGCATATATCTGTGTTTTAATTCTAAATATGAATGTATAACTAGGAGTATTAGTACAGGACTTGTTAATAGCACTCTGTTTTTAACTAGTTATCATTTCTTTATTTTCTTCTGATTTCCGGTGTAGGGAACCCTTAATTTCTCCCTCTCTCGTTTGACCTCTATCTACTACTTCCATTTTCCGGATCAAAGGATCCTTAAGTGCCCTTTATCCCGATCATACCATCTCAAAAACCAATTTTCCCAAGATCTCCAAGGGTTATCTACCTTGCCCTGTAGACATTTGATCTTTTAGGCCTTGATCCCAATTTTGTTAGCTTGACTTAGACTCCATAGCCCAATAGAGAAGTAGATTTCTCTCTTTCTACCCTCCAAGTGAAATTTTCCCACCAAATCCAACAAAACAAAACCAAATCTGCACTTTAATAACTAGCCTAATATTCAAAACTAAAACAAAGTTAAACTTTAAAGAGAGAGCCCTCTCTGAACCCTAGGAAGGCTAGATCCTAGAGTTTGAAGTAGGTTTGTGGTTACCTCTAATATTCTTTGACTAACAACCAAAATCCCACAACGTAAGAATTTACTGGAGTGATAACACTTGACACCATCAACATATCTTCTTGGAGTAGGGTTTCTTACAATATTATCTTGACTCTTCTTCTTGCCTTTGCTAGAACTGGGGGCATCAATATTTCTTCCAAGCTTTTCCACATCGTTGTTGTTTGAAGTAGTAGGGATTGCATCATTCTTGGTTGAAGATTCACCTGCATAACCAAGACTCGATTTATCAAGAGGAGATCTTTGATGACTCAAGATGTCATCTAGGGTTTGGGAGCTCTTTAGGCTCTTGTTCAGATGATCAACTTCCTTTTTAAGGATATCAATTTCTTATTTAATTTTCTTTCATTCTTCATCCTTCTTTGATAGATCAATCTCCATTTATTCCTTCATCTTGGTTGCTTCACATGATTGGGCCTTGAGAAGACTAATGTCTAATTTTAGTTTGAAGATTTCTTCATCATTTTCTTTTAGTTGGCATATTATGGTGTTTCTCTCCTTTTCTGCTTCATCAACTTGTCCTTCTATTAATGCCAAAGTTTCCATCACCTTCTCGGCTCCTTGTGCTTGTTTCCTTGCTTCTTCTAGTTGAAATCTAAGAGAAGAGACTTCTTCCTTGTATTGACCAATCTATGCTTCAAGATTGTTCAAGCTCTTAAGTCTTTGTTCAAGGTGGCTTGACAAAGTTTCTTCCCTTTTCTTTGGCTTATCCAATTGATTTTTCATAGATATGACTTCTTCATGATGCTTTCTTTTGTTTTGATGAAATTCTTCTTTAAGTTTGGTGAGCTCCTCATCTCTTTCTTGTACTTGAAGCTTGACAAAGTCAAATTCCTTCATTGTCTTGTCTTGGTTACCATCTTGCGCTTTCTTCTTAAGTTCCTCATTTTCCTTTTTCAAACCGTTAATCTCTTCCATGGAAGCCACAATTTTATTCAGGAGATCTTCTTCAAAGTCTTCTTTGTTCTCTACATCTTCTAGTTCTTCATTAGCCTTGTTTTCATCTCTCTCATCTTCAGCGTCCTTGATGGATTCTGGACTTCTTTCTTGTTTTCCATCATCTTCTTGACTAGAGATCATTGTCAACACTCCTTTTGAGTGAAGATCAC
Organism: Pinus albicaulis; assembly: GCA_034641835.2. Classification (NCBI taxonomy): domain Eukaryota; kingdom Viridiplantae; phylum Streptophyta; class Pinopsida; order Pinales; family Pinaceae; genus Pinus; species Pinus albicaulis. The sequence continues at coordinate 475,519,736 of CM076571.1, forward strand.
GAACTTTGTCCCATATGAATTTTGCTGACGAAATTTTTTCAAAATTGGCCTTCGTAGAATTTGGTAACCCATTGAAAATTGTCTTCATTGCTTTTGTATTGTACTCCTTGGATTCTTCGTCCATCGTGTCATTAGTAATCACTGATTTCCAAACTTCAATTCCTTGAGTCTTAAAGAAATTCCTCATTCTTACCTCCCATATATCAAAATTTCCATTGAACAATGGAGCCTTTGCAAATTGATTGACTTCAATTTCGATGGTTGAGGAAGACACATATTTAGGAGGATTGGAGACTTTCTTCCTTGGCTTTTCCATTTGTGTTCTAATGATCAACCTTCAAGATGCTAAGCTTTGAGTGAAGGTACTGGCTCTAAAATCAATTGTTGGAAATACTGAGAGGGGGGTGAATCAATATTTCTTTTCAATTGTTAATTTTACCAGTTAGATCACTTATATTTAGAACACAAAATTAACAATGATGGAATAGATACTTTTATTAATTTCTTCTTTACAATAAGTAAAGTACAATAATGATATAGGGCTCCAACCCTAGATGAAAACTCCAATCTTCTAGGCTCCAACCTGTATTGTGCCAAGCACCGAATTGGTCTTTCCAAGGCTCCAACCTTGTCAATTTGAGGCACCAACCTCATCAATTTTGAGGCACCAACCTCTAGGGCTCCAACCCTATCTCTAATACAGGCTCCAACCTGGTTTCTTAAGGACTCCTATCCTCTAGGGCTCCAACCCTATCTCTAATACAGGCTCCAACCTGGTTTCTTGAGGACTCCTATCCTCTAGGGCTCCAACCCTATCTTCCAAGGCACCAACCTTGTATCTATGAGACTCTAAACTCTTGGGCTCCAACCCTCAGCTTCACTTCTTCAAAATATGTTTGGTTATTCTTCATGGATCCCAATGTCTTCTTTAAAGAGCCCTCGCAATCTTCAGCAATGCCTTCACTTAGTCTCCACGTCACATCAATGAAAACCTTGTCCTATCATGAAGGTGTCTCCACAACTCTTCATGTCACCCAAACAAAGATCTCCAAAGTCACCTCATGATTGCTTCAACGCATCGTGGTCTCCAATGGTGTCTCGAGATCAGCTTCTACAAGTGTCTTTAGATGAATTCAATAATGCCTCAAAGGTGTCTTCAATAAATTGCTCAATTTTTGCACCAGGTCTTCCAAACAACTTTCTTCAAGTTACTTCTGCTTCAAGGATCTTCAAGTTGCTCAAAGGGGTCTACAATAATGTTGCTCAAGAGGGCCAAGAGATAGGCTCCAAAGATGTCTTCACAAGGCTTATTCAAGTCAACTCAAGTATTCATTGTTCAAGCCTTCAATTCCTTGACAAGGCCATAGGTCCTTTACACCTCCAGATTCTTCTCTGTTGAAGGCTCACAAGTTCTTCACTTTTTAACACTTGCTCTCAAACAATACTTGTAATTTGTTTCAGAGATATCAATGGGCTGCTTCCAAGTCTGCTCCTTAATACTTCAACACCTAATCTGAGCTCAAAATTGAGCCCCTCAAGTGACTATAACAATTCAAAGAATATAATGCATAAGTATCCACAGGTCCAAAGGATAGGTGACAGTTGTTTGAGCTGCTACAGGTGAACAAACTTCAAGTAATAGTCGACTGTTATCATAGATTGGAGCCTTAAATAAGCTCCTACAGGTGGCAATGTAATCCGAGGTATGGTGTAATTCTTTACAGATTTGTTGAGATATGTTAAGAAAGTTCTGTGTACCAAAAAACCAAACTGTTATAGGTGACTGTCCCTCCTTATTAGACCGAGTTCTAGTTCAAATGTGATTGTCTTGAAATTTGCAATTATTGGACTTGTGATCTGAGCTATAAGTGTTCAATGTTTTCACAGGTCCTCTGCAAATGATCAAAGTCTTAACAGGAGTAATACGACCGTCAATAAGTGTGTTTTTTTCCAAGCCCAACACTCCACAGATTCAAGTTTCTACACCTTCACACCATGTCCGAGGTTTTTTCTGAGATAAGTCTGAGCTCTCCAAAAGGACACTTGTCACAAATTCGAGCTACAAGAGAGTAACTCCAGTTGCCTTGTAGATCTGCACATTAATTTCAAGCTTCTTCAACAATCAAGCCTTCAACGATTTGCAGTTTGTCTCCTATTCTCTTCATGATCTGACCTGTAATGGAATATAGAACTTTTAATAGAATTTGCCCAAAACACCCAAACAATGATCTCAAAGTCTTCGTCGGCCTCCTGTCATATTTCTCTGCTTTTCTCTGAATTTTTCACCAAAATTTTATGGGCAGAATGAGGAGTACGAACTTATATTTATACTCATTTTTCATTTTGACGAAGGGGCATGTTCCTTGGCCATGAGGCATGAACCTACACAAGTCGGCTTAGATCGGCTCACTTGACAGAGATTTACCTTAAACTTGAAAGTCAATAACTTTCAAACCACTTGGAGTTACGGGCTGAGTAATATCTCGTTGGAAAGGAAAAATTATTATCTTCAAGATGGTGTAGGTTTCATTAAGGAATTTTGCATCTAACGTAGCAAAATATATTTTTTAATGTGACTGATCATTTATTAGTGTAGAAATGGAGGCAGGGAAGAATGCCTTTGAGTGTAGGGCTTCTTCATGGTTTGATTTCTTCGTTGATTGTATTCATAATCATGTCCTAGACTTATTCAACATAGGGTCACCATAATCATGTCCTTGCCTTCTTCAACATAGGGTCTTTAGGTTAGTTGTCCTTAAGATAGTGCAGAGATATTGCATCAACCAAATGCAGCTTCATTATGTAGTTTTTATCATAAGGACATCAAGCTTCACATCATTGGAGATTTGTCATGTCATCATCAAATTATCGGAGGTAGAACATGTAATCATGTAGTGTTATCATCAAGATCATTGGAGGTAGGACATATCATCATGTGTATGTCTTATAGTCATTCATCAAGTGTAGTGATATGGTAGTCTTCCATTATGATCATCAAGATATATGATTGACACTTAATTTGTGTCTTGACATCTTAAACAAGAGTTGTAATCATCCTCTGGCATCTTCAAGAATATTTTCCATCCTGGTCACTGACATCAACTATTGACATCAATGACAACCTAGATTAACAATTTCCCCCTTTTTCATTGATGGAAATATTCTTGCCCTTTCAACATTCTCTCCCCCTTTGACATCAATGGAAAATGGGGTGCCCGAGTACTCCCTATGACAAGTTGCTTCTTTTCTTCATGAATTGTAGTTCCTCATAGGTACGTTACTCCCTTTTTCATGGTGCTCTTTCTTTCTGGCAATGTGGTCCATGATATATTTGCATTTATTCATGTGATGAACCAACTCCTCCTGCCTGCATAAACTTCTCTAGCTCTTACTTTTTCTCCAGAAAGAAAGATTGCTGCCTGGTGATTAAGCAGAAGACATGTTCATAATTTTATGATTTTCTTCAATGGAGTTACTCCCAAGATATGATCAATCAAGATTGTCCATGTGTGACTCATCAAGGATTTCTTCACAGATAGCATCTGTAAGAATGGTTAAGAATCACAAGCTCCCCTTAGCAGTATGCGTGATCTCCTTTTTGGCAGAGTCTCATCATTGAAACTTGGAATATCATATCTACCAAGGATGTCATCATCAAATTAACAACATGTGTTGTTGGCTTGAGTGTCTAAGAGACTTTCGGATCCAATTTGCTTCCTTCTCCATACTTGTGTAATTTTCTTCTCTGGCTTGGTTGTCATGGTTTTAGGGACCCAAGTCAAGTTACACTCACTTGCCATATGTCCAATGTTATGGCAATGGAAGCACTCCATCTTGTTCATGAATACAAAATCATGACTTCTTCTTGGAAAATTGCTTCTAGGAGATTGACAAGGACCATTATATTTGTATTTTTGATATGCCCTACAATCTTTTGCAATGTGCCCAAAATTTGTACAAGAATAACAATAACCAAAAAATATACGTTTGCACCTGGACGATAGAGATTTCCTTGATGTACTTCTAAAATAATTCTGTCTTGGGATCCTTTGCTCAAATTTATTGCCTCTAGCATTCTTGACACCATCAACATATCTTGTTGGAGTAGGGTTTCTTACAATATTATCTTGACTCTTCTTCTTACCTTTGCTGGAACTGGGGGCATCAATATTTCTTCCAAGCTCTTCCACATCCTTGTTGTTTGAAGCATTAGGGATTGCATCATTCTTTTTTGAAGATTCACCTGCATAACCAAGACCCGATTTATCAAGAGGATATCTTTGATGACTCAAGATGTCATCTAGGGTTTGGGAGCTCTTTAGGCTCTTGTTCAGATGATCAACTTCCTTTTTAAGGATATCAATTTCTTCTTTCATTTTCTTTCATTCTTCATTCTTCTTTGATAGATCAATCTCCATTTCTTCCTTCATCTTGGTTGCTTCACATGATTGGGCCTTGAGAAGACTAATGTCTAATTTTAGTTTGAAGATTTCTTCATCCTTTTCTTCTAGTTGGCATATCATGGTGTTTCTCTCCTTTTCTGCTTCATCAACTTATCCTTCTATGAATGCCAAATTTTCCATCACCTTCTGAGTCATTTTTTTTTTGGCTAAATATGAGATCTGAAGTGGAGAAGTTTGTGCGAAATTGTAAAGTTTGTCAGTATGCAAAAGGAAGAAGTCAGAACACAGGCTTTTATGTTCCATTTCCTATTCCAGACAGACCTTGGGATATGGTAAGTATGGATTTTGTTTTGGGTTTACCAAAAACACAAAGAGGGAATGATGCAATTTATGTTGTAGTTGATAGATTTTCTAAAATGGCACATTTTATTCCATGTTATAAAACCAGTGATGCTACTCATGTTGCTAATCTATTTTTCAAAGAGATTGTAAGGTTACATGGGTTACCTAAAAGAATTGTCTCTGATAGGGACACCATATTTTTTGGTCACTTCTGGAGGACATTGTGGAAAAATCTTGGTACTAAACTAAGTTTCAACTCAGCTTATCACCCTCAGATTGATGGACAGACTGAGGTGGTGAATAGAATCTTGGGTAATCTTTTGAGAAGTCTTGCAGGTGAACATCCTAAACAGTGGGATCAGATTTGGCACAAGCTGAATATTCTTATAATGACTCTTCTAATAGGAGTACAAGACATAGTCCATTCCATATAGTTTATGGAATGCACCCAAGAGGAGTGTATGAATTAAGGAATTTGGGAAAAGCAGAGATGGGAAGTGCTGATGGAGAAGAGTTTGCTTCAGAAATTCAAGCAATACATGAACAAGTAAAACATCAGTTAGAGGACAGCAACATCAAATACAAAACCAGAGCAGATTTGAAGAAAAGAGAAGTTAATTTTTAGGTTGGAGATTTGGTTCTAGCACACTTGACGAAGGAAAGATTTCCAAAAAGGGCATATAACAAATTGAAATTTAAAAAAATTGGGCCATGCAGAGTATTGAGAAAATTTTCTGCAAATTCTTATGAAATTGAATTACCCCCTAACATTGGAATATCTCCAATTTTCAGTGTTGTTGATTTGTACAGGTATGAAGACGGAGACACAGGTGGTATAGTTGAAGGCAAAGAAGAGATTGACTAGTTGAAATAGTTACCCACAACAAAAATATTGCAGCCAGAGAATATTTTAGAAAAAATATTATCTAAGAAGACCTTTACCTGTCCTCTATCATTGCAACATGCGAGTAGACTTGACCATCTTTCTCCCTTAGGTCGCAATTCACGCTTTTAGTCACCAGCATTATGACTTGAAGATGCAACCAATACTGCAAAGAGGAAATGTGACTGGTACTATGAAGAGGAAATGTGACCAACACTGTGGCTTGAAGATGCAACCAACACTATGAAGAGGAAATGTGACCATCACTGTGGAGAGGAAATGCGACAAGCACCATGACCTGAAGATGTGACCAACACTATGAAGAGGATTTGCGACCAACATTGTGAAGAGGAAAATGTGACCAACACTATGATTTGAAGATGTGACTAGCCTCTGCTGATGTGACTTGTGACTAGCCTTTGTTGATGCAACTTGCGACTAGCCTCTACTGATGTGACTTATGACTAGCCTCTGCTGATGCGACTTACGACTAGCCTATACTGATGTGATTTGTCACTTGCTCACAACCATCTACAAATGTGACTTGTGACTAATATTATTCTCATCACATGTGATTAACCCGAGTCACACTTTGAAACTACAATTTTTGCTAGAAATTTCAATTGCGACTACAAGAGTAACTATGACTAGGAAGTGTGACTGCGACCACAAGGCATACAGAAGGTCAAGAGTCATGAGGGAAGATTGGAGGTAACAAGGGAAGGTGAAAGGTCACCCTCCTCATTGCTATAAATATACCCTCATGCCTCATTTGTAGGGAACTTTTAGCACTTGAGATGTGGCTAGGATTAGATAATTGATTTTTTCTTGAGAGTTAGAGGCAATTAGCTCTTGGTAGCTAGTAAGGGAAGTTGTGGTGAGGCCATGGTTTTGCGTTGGAAAATGGTATGAGAAAACCATGTTCCACTATTGTGATTTGACAAATTGTAATATATGTACTTGTATTTGCAACAACAACAATAATAAGTTCCTCATTTATGGCATTTATTCCCATGCTTACTCATAGTGGTTGTATCGGTTGTCTGGTGTTTTCATTGTATTTGTATGTGTGCTTTCATACAAGCAATATGTTATGGACTAGTTTGTAGTTGTTGCATGTATGTTTGCTTTCGAATTTGTGCTTACTATTCCACGCCATATTTATGATCTATTGATAACTAATTTTTAATTAACTCTTGGCATGTTCTTGTTTATGTATGTCTAGTGTGGTTTTGGCTCACTGATCCTTCTCATGACATACTTCTTCTTATGGTTGTTGTGACTTTCTTGTAGCTCTTTCTGCAATCTGTCAATCTTTGGTTGACCTTGTCCTATTATTTGGGGATTCCATTTTTGCACTCACTTTGACATATTTTCATTTAACAACCAACAGCGAAAATGATCCATGGTGGCGGTCGGGCCCACATACCGTATGGGGCTCCTATCCCAAATGGTGTGAGGTATAATTGAGACTTCACACTGAGGAGATACCCTAGTTGTTGGTGGAATCCAACATCATCAACACCTGTGCAATTAAAAACTTCATGCATTTCCATTCTAATCTTAATTTCATTGTGAGGGTTTTGCATCAGGTCTATGGAAGCTTTAATTGTTGGAGGTTTTTTTAGATTGGGCTCATATTTTTTTTCAGGTATAACTACTTTAGGCATGGTTTTATTGTATGTGTTTTCATAGGTTTTTTTTATCCCTCCCTCTGTATTCGATAATACTTCAGGAAATTTCACATTTCGAAATCTTGCATGGAGTCTCATTTTCCAACATCTCTGCCATATTTTCCTTGGGAGAAGGACCAAGCCCTCCTCTCTTGGCTCCACCTTTCCTCTAGTCTCACAGGTTCAAAGCTTATATTCTGGCCACAAAATATAATTCTCAAGGCCACATCTATAGTTTATTTTCTAATAGGCTGAGGTTTCCTACTTCTCTCAGCTCTTTGTATGGTTCTCATAATTAGGTAGTGTTGATAATTTTGCAAACTATAGGGGATTTATAGTGCTTACGAGATTGGGCAATGATAATCTCCTTCATGCATCCCTTGGCTTAGGTATTATGTCAGGATTTCTCTCTTTCATAACATAGATTTCAGTTTCCTTTACATGTTACTTAGATGGTTTTTAGTTTCGACTCAGTTTTATCCGTATCGAGCTTTCACTTGAGTTTGTCCTCTCCTTATATTTTGTCCCTATTTTGGTCCTCTATGTGGAATTTCTTGACTCTTAGCTCCCCTAGCTGGTCTCCAAGTCAGATTTTCTTTGTGGTTGAGGGTGATTTTTATTTTCAATGGGTGTGTTTTTGGAAATTCTCCTTATTTTGACCTCATCTTATTCATTCTCGCCGCGATGGCTTGATAATGGGTTCATTTGTGCAAAGACACTGGTTTTAGGGGGATCATAGTGGTTCTCGGCCTAAGCTCAAGCTTAGTCCTTAGCTAGGCTCTACCACATGCATACCCCTACAAAAAAAGCCAATAATAAATCAAAGAGGTTGAATAAGAGATTGTTAACGATAAAGAACATCACTCGAATTCTGAAGCTTTTACCATTATTGTTGATTAGGTGTCTAACATGAGACATGCATGAGGCAGAAAAATTCAATGTATTTATACAATTGATCTTTATTGGCATATGAATTCATTGTTGGGAAAAGTAATTCACACTGGGAATGATCTTAGGGATGAGCTTCTTCTCAAGATGAAAGAACTTCAACTACAATTTCAGGATATGGGTGATCACTTGGCACACGTGGAAACCACTATTCTTAAGAAAAAAGGGCCAGATCCACCAAACAATCCTAGGTATATTAATCCCATAGAGGTCTCCACATTTTTTCAACATTCCACATGCATAGTAGAACTCTGATCATAACTATTATTTCCATGTTTAATATTGTTATTTTTAGCTCTCTATATATAGTTTTTTGGCTAGCTAATATCACCTACTTTCAAAATGGTATGTCTTGATTTTTTTAGTCCAAACATCGTTTTAATGAATATGCTTACTTAATTATTTATTGGAAACTAAAATTATACACTTTTAGCTTTGATATAGTTTTTCATGTGATAAGTCAAAACAAATATTAAATCTATGTAATTTATTAAAGAATAATAGATATATATACCTTAATTAGTGAATATATATATATATATATATATATATATATATATATACTTACTTTAATTAATGAAAAAAAAAACACATACACATATATATATTCTACTTCTTTATATATATATATATATATATATATTCTACTTCCTTATGTCAATAGGATGAGTAGCATTAAACTTGAGGTTTCCCAAGTTCTATATATATATTCTACTTCCTTATGTCAATGGGATGAGTAGCATTAAACTTGAGATTTCCCAAGCTCTATCATAAAATGTCATTCAAATTTTAAACTAACAGGAGTTTACAAGAATGGGCAAACTTATTTTATTTTGGTCTCTATAGAACATAACATGTTGTATGCTTTTATTTTTATTTAAAATTGTGTTTGAGCATTTTTTTAAGAAGAGATAAAAAACTTATATTTATTATTTTTTAAATTCGTAAAATTAGTATTCAAATGTAGGAAAAAAATTATATATAAGTTTTTGAAATGAGGTATTACAATTAGTTTAGGTTAAAGGTTGTTTATAATATAGTCGAATTAATTATCCATGAACCTAATAGGAATTCATATCTATGAACAAACCTATTTTATTTGGTCTATATTGATGTTGTGATGTCCTCGATGTTATGATGTTATTTGTCTTATATTGAGTTTTTAGTTTTTAGTTTTTTGTTTTGTTTTTGTTTTTAGTTGTTATGGATTTTTATTAAAATATCCTAGATTGAAGACTAGAATCTTGTACATATTTAACCAAGACTTGTTATGCTGAGTTTAGGAAGTGACAAAAATGATGGATTCATTTATTACCTTGTCTACTTCTACCTGATCTAAATTAGCTTTCTTTATACAACTTCCAAAAAACTCTTAAGAGTACTATGTATTTGCATAAAATGAAGGAAACTAAATAAAGCAAAAATAGCCTTATATGTTCTCCTTGGGGAGAAAAATTAACTTTGATTCCATGAGATTCAGGCTCTGCCTCGGAAGGAGATAAAATTGGGCTTACAATCACTTCATTAGTAGTTGCCTCCTACGAGTCTGGATTCCCCATCCGCTGCGCCACAAATTCTTTGAACTCATTATTGTTGACCCCAAATTCCCTTACATATGACATAGAAACTAGATTTCCCATACTAAAATTCAACATATCACTTGCCAACTATGAAATTTCTAGCTTGGCTTCCACTACACTAATTTTTTGAGTCAATATTTCAAAATAGGCTCGAGATTTTTTCAAAAGAATTTCCCCACGCCTAGATACTAGAGTTATGATAAAATGGATATACATCATCATCTGAGCTAAATGAAAAGTATTGTTTTCATCGTCGATGCTAGAATTCCCATCCATTGGGAATTCCACTCATTGAGCCTTATTTCTTGTGAACCTAACTGGAAACCTCGTAATGGAAAGTCTAGTCCACCTCTTCTTATAACCATGTAGACCTACCTTCCCTAAATCATCACTTGTTGCGCCTTCAATATTGCATTGTTTCGAATGTGTTTGTCGAACAGAGAGTTACATAGCCATAATGTAAACTCTGCAATTAGAATCCACCTCTATTGAAAACTTAAATCGCAAACATGTGTGTTTCATCTCGAATAAGGAAATGGTAACTCTATGTGTCTGATCGAATTTATTATCCATGAAGACCACACTCCGTATTTTCACTAACAAACAGTGGATTACATGAGTTATCCAAGTGGTTGCATGATCCCTTCCTCTACATGAGGTAGTGAGCATCGGAACAAGAGGAATGAAATAAAATTTAATGAATGTTCAGGATAAGGTTAGAGAATGGGGAAACTTGTGTCCTGTCCATTGGTTCAAACATTAATTCCAATTGACCCCCAACATTTGAGCTATGTATATACACCTCGTAGTAATGGTTTTATACTTGGATCGACATTGCCCAAAGTCAAAAATCCTTGTTCCGAAGTGACACCCTTATTAGCTAATGAGTTTTCCACCATGTTGAGATGTATTTTAACATGAAAGAATTCAAACTTTCAAATTTTTCAATTTGAAGACTTATTCTATGCAAAATGGGAGCTTGAATTTGCTCAAAATTCCCTTTGATTTTGCTCACCTACTGGATTACAATCTTTGAATCACCAAAAACCAACAGGTGATGAATTTCTCTTGAAAGTGCCAAATCTAATCCTTGCCACAAAGCTAAAAATATATCCTAGTTATTAGTTTATGTCCCTAATCCCCAAGCATACTGGATCTCCCTTTTTTCATCGGGGCGAAAGATAACCCTCTTTTTTTTTGGTAAGTTAGTTTAATATATATTAATTCAAAGAGAAACATTACACAGTCGACAGGTTGAATTGGTAAGTTGCAGTTAGCCAATACCAAACTTCATTTCTTTCAGAGTAGTGCAGGTATGGGGCTACCTCCTGGGAGGAAACCAACCCTGTAGTAGCTTTAGACAATAAAAAATTACAAGGTGTGCCTTAACACATGGAAAAACAAAAGTTCTATAATATGCACTAAAATAATTGAAAACATAAAAGAGTCGTGCGACCTCGCAGTTATGGTGTTCCGACATTATCATCTGTAACAGGGTCCTCCTCTTCGATGCAGCATCCATAATCCTACGCTATGGCTTCCTCCTCAACAGTTGGCAGATGCGGGGGCTTTGAAGCAGGTGCGCAGAGAATGGGAGCAACCGGGTACTCAACATCTGGTACACGCGTTCAAACACCCTTCGAGTCCATGATCCATACATCAATGTCTTCCCCCACGGTCTCTTGTACCAGAAGGGGCTTAGTTTTGCGAGGAGTGGGATGCTCCTGGTGCACTAAGGTGGATTTCCTAGGTCCCCTTCTGCGCCTCTGAGTCTTCTGAGTTGGGGCATCCTCCTCATGGCTGCACGCAGGGCATTGTGATGCGTCCCTGTCGTGGCTACCAAAACAGAAGCCCTTGAAGGATTCCAATTGGTTGTCTTGACCTCGCTGATAATGTCCTAGGAACGCACCTCTTTGGCCTCCCTTGATGGTCCTTTGGCACTGACACAGAGCCATGGGGGGGAGGAGTAGCTAAGGGTTGGGTTCTGGTGCACGCATGAATACTTGCGCTTCAAGGGAACTCTCAACGGAGGAGCGGGGAAAGGATGTGTGCAAATGAGCACAGTGTAGTAGGGGGTGCGCAGATTTGGGGGGGGGGGGGGGGTGGGGGTGGCAGGCGGCTAGGGAGATTGCCACTGAATGCGCACAATCAGAAGGGTCTATGAAGGAAATAAAAATTAGGGGGGAGTGCGCAGCTGGGTAGGTGCTTGGCATCCTGGCGCTAGTATGGAGATGCGCAGGAGGAAGGGCGCACCTCCAGTGAAAAACTCGAAGAGATTGAGGCAACAAAAAGTATCTAAGGGGGCATAGAGGGCCCCGAAAACCAACAGGAGCAACTTGAAGATAGTAAAATGAGGAGGCACCTCGCCTTTTGAATACCTGTAGCACAAGCGCAAATGTTGTGCATTATTGTGACAAGCTCACAGGTGCAGGCTACGACAATTCTCATGGTGCGGCATGTGATTCAGTGTATGGAAGTGGATCAGATGCATCATGGAAATCATGTAAATGATTGCAGAGGAGAGGTTCCACACCAGGTAAAAGCTAGCAATGCAGGTCTTCGTCAACCCGTGCATGGGAAGAAACTGTTTCATACGTGCATATCCTATCACCCGCATCTAGGGGAAAGATAACCCCTCTTACTCCTTCCTCCCCAAAAATTTATTTCAAATTTAAGAAATATTTTTTCAAATTAACAAATTATTAAAAACATTTCTTTCTGTGAATTTAAAAACATTATGTTACTCATAGAAACTGATTTACATGGATATCAATTTGAGCATAGAGGGTGTGAAACACGTTAACATTATGTTGAAGTTTGCAACAAGAAAGAGTGAAATTGGCATCCGAAAACAACATTCAACACCCAGGATCCTAGTGAAAATTAAGCACGTACACTAGGGTGGGGCCCACACAAGCTATTTTTAGGTGTATGTCTATTTTTATTATCCCTTAATTTAGATGGACATTAAACTATAATCTATTCTCAATGTGGACTTGAAATAGTTACCTAGTTGTAACAGAGTGATTCTAGTTGTAACGGAGTTGGTAGTGCAGTGGTGCATGAGCTTGTGCAAGTTGTAAATAGTTTAACTCATTTAAGTGAGTTAAACTCAGTTGTGCTAGTGGTAACTGAAGATACAAGTAGTGAGAGATCAAGTGAATTAATTATTAATTAATTCAAAATCAGTGGTCTCACATGCAACTGAAGATTTACTATTATTAACTACATGCATGCCAAATCCAGTGGAGACCCAGTTGAGTTCTAGGTGAAGGGGAAGATAACTATCAGTTGTGACATTATCCGCTTGCACACATGCAAGCACACACACACACTGGATGAACCCATGATATTTACACAATCAAGGCAGGCAAGGCATCCATTATTTAGGGTTCTTTACCATCAGGGATTGCGCGGTGGAGGTAGGTTGTCTAGAGATGGTAAATTGAGTAAGTGGTTTGCCAATTTTTGTATGACAGTGTGAGACAATTAGCTGATGTACTGAGAGCTATTGTGATTGGAGTTTTGTATGTAATTGTTTCATGATCCATGATATAATATACAATAGAAGATAGTGGGGTTTTTAGCTGTAAGATTTGCCCAGGAAATTATCTGTGTTGTGTGTGATTGATCTTGCTTCATGATATTGTAATTGGTGATTGTTTTTTTTAATTCCGAAAATATTTGTAGAATTGATTCAGTATTTAACATTAGCATATTGTTAGATCGGGTGAATCCAAGATATACATGCATATTGTATAATTTCCACATGGTATCAGAGCACAGTAAATTGCAGAAGTGAAGTAGGAGCTGAGTTTGTGGTTGGATAGAATTTGAATTTGCAAAAAGGCTTTCTGGGTGCTACAACTGATTCAAGATCGAAATGGATTTCACTGGCTTGAGGTTAGAGTATGCACTCTTGGGTAGTTCGAACTGCATTGCTTGGAACGACAGGATGGACGCAGTACTCGAAGACAATGGCTTGGGAATTCCTTTACAAAGATGTTCCTAAGACAGATGTTGCAAATCTTGATGCATGGCAAAAGAAAGTGGTAAAGGCGAGGAGGATCTTGTTGGAGGGAGTACGAGACCACATTGTCTTAAGCCTCCATGGGAAAGCCACACCATATGCTATGTGGAAGGCTTTGACGGATCTATTCCAAAGCGACAACGACCATAGGAAATTGGAGCTCAAAGATAAACTCAGGAAGATCAAGATGGAAAAGAACGACACTATTATGGTATACTTAACAAAGTTTTTCCAATGTCGGGATGAACTTGGGAGTGTAGAAATAACTATCGCTGATCATGATTTGGTGAGTTTGGATCTTCTAGGACTTCCTAGGAGTTGGCATAGTTATGAAGACTCTGTCAACAGATGGGAAAAATTTCTGGATTGGGAACGACTGTGGTCGGATCTGGTGTAGGAGGAGTTTAGGTGGAACACCAAAGATGGCTCTTCATCAAAGCATGATGATGAAGAGGATTGTGCTTTGGCTACCAAGGCGAAGAACGGGAAGGGGACGAAATTCCATTCTAAATATGAAGCTGGTGATGATGGAAATGAGAACAACATGTCCAAAGTGAGGTGTTTTCATTGTCACAAGCATGGACATATTGCCACAAATTGTCCACAAAAGAAGAATAACAAGAAAGTTGCTAGATCTGCAGCTTGTGAGGCCCTTGCCTCGCAATTTGAGCTTGAATTCTCATTGATCACATGCATGGTGTCAAGTGTATTGGGATCAGGGTGGTACTTGGATAGTGGTGCTTCCTTTCACATGATGGGAGACAAGGAACTTTTCAGTGACTTGGAGGAGAAGGATCTCCAAATGCATATTGAAATGGGAGACAACAGATGGTACAGTGCTACCGGGATTGGTACCATTACCTTTTAGAGGGCGTAAGGTAAACTCTTTCAATTAAAAAATGTAATGCATGTACCAGGTTTGAAGAAAAATTTAGTCTCAATTGCAATGTCAGAGGATAGAGGCTATGATGTTGTTTTCAGTGAAGGAAACGTTTTCCTGCAACACAAAGAAATAGGGCAAGCCAAGAAGATTGGGATTTGAGTTAAGAATCTCTATAGACTTGATGTCAATGTGATTTCTACAGAGCTTCCTACCATTGGGAAGTGTGAGAAATCTATGCAATTGACCCTTGAGAGGGAGTTGGATTTGCATGCAGGTAAGAATGAACCTCAAGATGTTGAGCAACCACATGAGGAGGATCATGGAGTGGGAGCAACCACTCATGCAGAGAAATTTCAAGCCAGATGGGCAGAGGGAGTGCATGCAGCTATACCACCAGGTGAGATGTGGGGCAACATGCATGATTAATCCCAAGAAGAAATTTTGGGCAGGATTCATTGAGATGGTGTGGGTCTCATGATTTGAACCTGGCTACGAGGAGCCCACTGAGCAACAGTAGTAGGATTAGTTGGATCGTTGCAGTCAGATGTCGTGAGGACATGAAATCAAAGTGACAGTGTCATATATTGGAGCGCAGATCAGAGTTTGCAGCATGTGCAGAGTGCATGGATGAAAATGTCGGCAGCGCAGAGGACCCAATAGATGTGTGCAGTAGGTACCAGCAAGTCAGAAGACTTTGAACAAAGATGCATTATACCGATTTAGTTGTTTGGAGGCTATTCAGTTTCGTAAGTGTTGCATGAAAAGGTTGCATGTGTGATAAACACTAGCGAAGTGTTGCATGCAATAGTTGCATGTGCGAGAAACACTAGAGAAGTGTTGCATGCATGAGTTGCATGTCACATGCATGGAATTGCATGTCACATCCAAGGACATTCCTTTCTTGTTGAGAGGGAGTGTTGAAGTATGCAACAATAAATAGTGAAATTGGCATCCAGAAACAACATTGAACACCCATGATCCTAGTGAAAATTAAGCACCTACACTAGGGTGGGGCCCACACAAGCTATTTTTAGGTGTACACCTATTTTTATTATCCCTTAATTTAGATGGACATTAAACTGTAATATATTCTAAATGTGGACTTGAAATAGTTAACTGAAGTGGAAAAATCAGTTAGCTAAGTGAAATTCGACTTAGAGGTTGGTTGGTGGGACATGTAGAGTAATTATAGTTGTAACAGAGTGATTCTAGTTGCAACAGAGTTGGAAGTACAGTGGTGCATGAGTTTTTGCAAGTTGTAAATAGTTTAACTCAGTTAAGTGATTTAAACTCAGTTGTGCTAGTTGTAACTGAAGATAAGTAGTGAGAGATCAAGTGAATTAATTATTAATTAATTCACAATCAATGGTCTCACATGCAACTGAATATTTACTATTATTAACTACATGCATGTCAGATCTAGTGGATACCCAGTTGATTTTTAGGTGAAAGGGAAGATAACAATAAGTTGTGACATTATTCGCTTACACACATGCAAGCACACACACATTGGATGAGCCCATGATATTTACACAGTCAAGGCATGCAAGGCATCCATTATTCAGGGTTATTTACCATCAGGGATTGCGTAGTGGAGGTAGATTGTCTAGAGACAGTAAATTGAGCAAGTGATTTGCCAATTTTTGTATGACAATGTGAGACAATTAGCTGATGTACTGAGAGCTCTTGTGATTGGAGTTTTGTATGTAATTGTTTCATGATCTATGATATAATATACAATAGAAGATAGTGGGGTTTTTAGCTGTAAGCTTTCCCCGAGAAATTATCTGTGTTGTGTGTGATTAAACTTTCTTCATGATATTGTAATTGGAAATTGTGTTTTTTAATTCCGCAAAGATTTGTAGAAGAGATTTAGTATTTAACATTAGCATATTATTAGATCGGGTGAGTCCAAGATATACATGCATATTGTATAATTTCTACACATTCTTCCACTATCGACTAGGAGAAAAAAAATTCTCTTTAGAAAAAAATACATGTGGACCAAGGCAAAATATGGCTTTTCTATCTCCCCATACATTCTAGACACTAATATAAATGAAATTTTCTACATAGGGACAACTACTAGCTCATTATTGGATGAAGAAATATTAGCCCTATACCTAGTGGCTTAGTCTAGAAACAACCAAGACAAAACTACAATGTTTTTACTTAGAGATGTTTGAAATATGAAAGGAAAACTTACTTGGAATCCAATGCAAGCTTCCTTCTTCTCCTTACTTTTTAGCTTCAACTCCAACTCCAATTTCTAAAAGTTGAACCTGTAAATCATCCAAAACAAGCAAGAGAAATAAATAAACAAGATAACATATACAAATAAAACTAAACAAGAAGTCAAGGATTCATGTCCTAAATATGCATAATCAAGACACAATGTATAGGAGAAGCAATGCACTTTTGTATTAATAATGACAGGGAAATATTACAACCTTTGTAGGCCTTGACTTTGTGAATCTCTCCCAGTTATCTTGTCCTTCCTTTGCCACAATGGTAAGCCTTTAATCACACCTAAATCACTTGGATGGATTATGGACCTCTAGACATAAGTGAGTAGCATAAGGGCATAATCAGAGTCTCTAAATGCCAACCCAAGCTCTATAGTAGGTGTAGGATTTATAGGGAAAATGAGGTGGTTTTGGATTTACCATTCTAGGGCTTAGATCCACATTAGAGGGAGGTAAATTCTCGGAGATAAGAGACAAGACCTAAATAGTAGGAGTTTGAGATATGATCCAACAATAAGTAGTTAAAACCACTCCTAAATATTCTAGAAAGAGAAAAATTGAAATTAATTTTTATTTTTCTTCATTTCTAGGTGTTCATCGTATGTTTTTGTGAAATAAACTTGCTTTGGCCAACGCAAATTACATGTGTGCAAACCATGCCAACGTAGGGTGTCTTAAAGACAAGTGCGATGATACACAAATTTAGGGTTTTTAGCCAATGTAACCCAATATTATTGTAACTTTTGGGAAGTGAATGCTTTTGGATTTGTATGGGATTGATGAAAAGTGTAAATGGATGATGATAGATGTAGGTTCAGGGCTATTTTTTTGAATGTGACAAAATAATCTATAATAGATTTCCCCCTAAAGTACAAAGTCAGAAGCAGTGGTTGCGGACTAAAGTGCTTTATCATGTGAAAATTATGGATCAAGAATCGACTGGTTGAGGTCATCAATTGACTGTTACAATACATTATCATCATGATATCCTTATTGAGGTAGGAATAACCATACTTAGCTCATAAGCCAATTTACATGTACATTGATTAAATTCATGTCCATTAATTACACATTGTGGACCCATGCCCATAACCATCATACTTCATAAATCTTGTATGAATCCTGAAATCGCAGCCCGGATGGATGAAACTAGATTCAAGGTCTTCTACCTCATCACTCAATAGTACGAGTCTAACCATGTGAATAGATTTGTTGGAGTCAAACATGGTAGACACCATCTGATTACCAACCAATGAAGAAAACCATTAACATATGAGAGAGGAACCACCGATAATGATAATGGCCCTCAAGGTACTAAGTGCAATTTATGACGTGTGAATAGATGAATTGGAGTTGAACACCTCACAGAATATTCCGTTTGAAGGCCAATGATGAGAACCTGGCATTGAAAGCAAGGAGACTTTCCATTGTGGTATGCAAGTTCTAAGGCACTCAAGGGATTTTCTAAGTGAACTTCCTAGATAATGTGTTGTCGTCGATAGGAAGTGACCTGTTGCAGGAGGGCCTTAATGTATTCCCCATCAACGACACAAAATGGGTATCAAGATTTGAGATAGAATGTGATGATTCAAAGTTGGTCCATGGATGGGAGACATGAATAAGGCTTAAGGTATTGTAGCGGATGTCAACTAAGGGTGGATTTCTCTTGAACATATCGATGACACTTTCATGGAGTTGGCAACATTGACTCAAAGACCGATAGGAAAGTGGATTCCCCAACCCAAAACATTCACGGAGGTGAAATAGTGTCACTAACCACCCAATTATGAAAAAGTAGCAAAATAATGACTATTATTACAAAAAAATAACCCTTAATTTAAGGAAGCTAGTAAAATAATGCCCATTATTACAACCAAATAGCCCTTAATTTTAAGGGGCTTCCTTATAACCCATGATGAAAAAAATTGATAGGATACTCTGATATTGATTGTGGACCCATGAAGTAAATGAGCCTAAAACCTTGACCTTTGATAGCATGAACTCACTATAAAAAACCTATGGATTAAAGCTTACATTTTTCAAGTATTGATTTCATCAAAATGTAGTGGGTTTTCTCGTTAAAAAATAATGAGTGACACACACACACTCCCTCTCTCTCTTCAATTGGTGATATTCAAGTATTGGATTTCTTCATACGAATGATAATAAGTAAGAATTTCATCCATATGACATTGCTCCCCATATCCATTAGTAGGGAGAATGTCTTCGACAACTTTCTAAACCCTATTTTAGTAACATAGTTAGTGTGTATATTTAAGTCATAGAGTAATAATACTTTAAAGGATTTTACCTATGTTAGTTCATCAATAAATTCAAAAACAAAAGATTGGAACATTCTTTCTCATTCATTACCTATTTATTCCCAAGGCTTGTAACTCAATTGTTTCTTTAGTAAACCAAGTTGTAGCTTCACATATATAAGTCAATGATGATTTTCCTTTAGGTATATTTGATGAAAAAACTCCTATTGAATGTATTTTTGGATTTTAAGTAGACTATTCCAATGACCTCCCCTCTTAGGACCACAACTTTAATGACCTTTCTCATTGGAAACTATTATTGATGGGCATGCATTAATGCTTCAATCTCACCAAGTTAATGCATGTTACCTCTAAGCCTTCATGAGAATGGCTTCATCCAACCCTCCTAAATTATTGCTCTCTTTGTGAAGGTAGGCTCAAAAGTTGCAAGTGAGCCACTTGGAGGAGGCATAACATCCCTAATATTCTCTAAAAGCAAACAATTAGAGCATTGGAATCACTTCATAATGAGGACATGTGAGTAAGCTACTTGGAAGAATTGTAACATGCACACTAGAGGACATCATGCTCAAGATTAGTTTGGTAGATAAATTCATTTGATTGTCATTTATAATAACATTTGGGAAGGAAACATTGCATGGGTAACTACATGATCATCTAAGAAGCTTAATCATGGATCATATTTGAATTAATACATGTGAAGTCAATGGCACAAACAAGACATGTGAATCATTTTCGGGGTTCAATGCTATGGTTTTAGACATATTTATCTTTTGCTTTCTCTATGTCACTCTTATGTAAAAGTAAGAACTTGTTACTTTGCAACACCCCTTGTTTGTATTAGATCACATGTATGTTAATATGTCATAAATAAACGATTGACCATTTTAGATAAATAGAGATAAGAAAGCAAAGAAGTTTTGGTGTGGAGTACTTTGATTTATAATATGTGGTTTCAAAGTTTTTTAATACTTGGATTTTCATTTAAAGAAGACAATATTAGATCTTATTGAATTTGAAAAATGTAATGACATGTAAAGATTTGAGGGGTTGTGATTTAACAGGGATAACTTAGTGAATCGCTAAAATATCATATCCACATCAAAGAGAAGGGTGATGGAAAATTTTGATGGCAAAGGGTTTAATCTTTACACACACATATATTGTTTAGGTTTAATGGTTAAACATATATATTTCCATGTAAGAGATCATATGTTCAAATACAATGAGGGTAGAGTATGTACATATATGTAAATTTTAGTATTTGAATGGTTGGATGGAGCCAAGTCCCTTGTCTCACAAACAAGAGGATCTTATACACCAATTTGGTGCCTAGCTTAGTTGTAACCTTAAAATTATATATAGAAGAAGAAGAAGAATTGTAGCAGGCTATTTTGCTCCACAAGTTTCAAAAACTTACAAAAGTAGAGGGTTTGACCACAAATACCCCTTCATTGCTTTAAAATGGATATTGCAACATATTCTTAGCGAGGATAAGTCCTTTAGTGGATGATATTAATGCTAGGACTGCAAGTGAACAAGCTAAAATTATTTGTTGTAAAGAAGATTGCGATCCTGTTTAGATTATAGAAGAGATTAATCATCAATGGGAAGGAATTTTAGAAGGCAACAAAAGTTGCAATCTCTTTAAGGAGTAAATGCTTACTCTATATGGGGCATTTGATTTAGTCATTTGCAATGGTTTGGGTAGATGGGCAAAGTCTAGTAATTTCACATGTACTACCTACAATGGCGCAAGTGTAGTAGATTATGTAATTTGCTCGTATGGTATGTGTGATAAAATAGAGGAAGATTTGATTGGCGAATAGCTTGGGGATATACCAACATAGATCCATCTTAAGTATAGATCTAACATGAGCCGAGAGGGGCTAAATTTCTTCACGTGCAAACTTTTTTAGAGTGTGAAATACAATGTGTTATTTTTCATTGTTTAAATTGTATTTTTGAATGCTAAATAGAGTATATATAGGACCAAATAAAAATTTTAACTATATAAAAACGTATTTTTTTCTTTCTATTTATAGATAGATATGAAGTTGACATCGATATAAATTAGGCACAATCGATCATGCACATCAACTCTTGCAGAACATGCGGAAAAGTCTTGTCACCATGTTTGCATTGAGGACTCCAAATTCATTGCTAGGTTGGATCACTTCCATCATAGGAAGCTTAGGGAGGCCACTGAGATTGAAAGGCATGCGAGGAATGTCAATAGGGATGATGATTGGTAGTTGAGTAAGAGTTGGACTCCAGCCTTGTCTAGATGATTTTTCTTCCCTTCGCTAGGTCTCTTTTTCCTTTTGGTATTTTCTTGTTTTTAGGGTTTTATTTCTCTTCTTTCTTCTTTCCACGTCTGTGAATTTTCCTTAAACCCTTTTTTTAATCCTTTCTTTATTCCTCCCCTTGTTGTTTTCTTATTCTTTTTGCTCTGTATTATCTTATAAGTATAGTATATAATTTCCTTTATATTTTCTTATATTGATAATATACAGTTTTTTATGTATTATCTTAATTAAAACAATATTAATTAATTAATAATAATTAAAAATTTTAATCAATGTAGAATTTATAACCATTTATAAAATAATTAATATTTCATTATTATATCTAATTAAAAGGTATAAAATAAAATTTACATATATAACTAATTAACCAATTCTTTAAAGTCTAGTTTTTAAAAGGCTAGTTTTTAAAAGGCTAGTTTTGTGAGACAGATTCCAAGCAATGATGCATCCACACTATTTATTTAGGAAGAACCTTAGACTTTTTCACCTTGTCTTGAGGATGAATCACATTGGCTGGTTCGAAACATCGACCAAATCCTAATGATGTGATTAATTCGAAAGACATTTATCTACTTTATGGATCGCAAAAGTCTTTAAATAGTTCATTTAAATCTCTGGTTGAAATATTATTGAAAAATATAAGAATTAAGCATCTAATTTACTTTTTTTTTGTTTTTAAACTTCTAATTACTTTACAACATATTATTTTTTTAATTATAGCCCACATTATTTTTCTATTTAGAACATAATTTTTATTTTGAAGGAGCACAGAGGAATAAACAAACTTACACATTCGCTCATACTAAGATAAGATATAGAATGAGCTTCTCGACTCAAAAAATTAATCCCAAACCAATTTACTTAAGTTTCTTAATTCTAGTAAGGTTTAATTAAAAGGTTAAATGATGTAAATTACAAGTACAAGGTCACTAGATGAAGTTTTCGAGTTGACTATCTTTATAATTTTTTTCCTTCAATAAAGATTGAATCATTGCAACTACCACCCACAAACTTCTCAAAAAAGATAAACCTAGCTTCAAACTAAAGTAAGACCTCAATATCGATCAGCAAATTCCAAGTGAGAATATTCACCATTATATCGAATCCAATGAACTCTTCTATAAAGATGAGTTATCAAAATTACAACCGACATAATTAAAAAAAATTATATAATTAAATAGAGTATGTGACATTGATGGTATAGATAAACACGAACACGGGGTTGACACTCTGACGTCGCACGATACCCATTACAACTGTCACTTTTGCAGTTTGAAAAACAGGAAAAAAGAAGAAACTTTCACCTCAATACAATTCACTTTCTACTTTACCGTGAAACGACACCGCCAATTTATATAAATGTCCCCACCATCCACCCATCTGCAATATCTTTTTGATAACTACCCCGCCGAATTCCACGCCTACTGCACCACGTTTGTCCATGGATGGACCTAACGGGTATAATATCCAAGATTTCATTTCCCCCAATAACTTCGTAGCGAAGGAAAACAGCGATCGGGAAGGAGTGAAATGCCATAAAAAAATTCCTCTGCTGCCTTCGTGGCGAAGCCAAACATAGATTGAGAAGGACAGTAATGCTATAAAACAGATTTTCGGAAGGGCATTGCGCCTTCGCATTGTGCATTGGTTAGTAAAGAGTGAGGGTCGCAAACCCTAAGAATAAACTAATATTGTTTCTTGTAACTGTAACCCTAGTAAATGGAGGAGAATGAGAAAGGGGTGATGATGACGATGGGGGATTTGCCAGAGAGCTGCATATCGCACATACTCTGCTTCACTACACCCGGAGATGTTTGCAGGCTCAGCGCTGTCAATCAGACATTCAGGTCGGCCGGCAATTCGGACTCCGTGTGGGAAAAGATGCTTCCAAATCAATATCCCTATCTTCTTGCACGGCTCGATTCCAAATCTATTCCAAGAAAGAGTTGTTTTTCGCCCTCTGTCATCCCAATTGGATCGACGGTAGAACCAAGGTACGAGTGTTTTTATGCATGCTATAATTCTTTGTCTGAATCTCTTTCAATTATATATATATGTGGCAATTTCTGTAATTTTATTAACTATAAATAAAATTGCATCCGTACATGCTTTTCAAGTACCCCAGATAGCTGTCCATACATATACCAGCATCAGAACTATATCCATAATACTTCCTGTTGACTGTCCATAAAATACATCTTTTCGAAAAAAAAACTTACACCGCTAATATGTTCTCTCATATAGTAATTTATAAGAATTCATAAAAAGTCTGTAGAAATTTTCTGTTTCCCACCCCGGTTTTCAGTTTCACCTTATTTCTCCAAATAGTTAAATGTCTTTTCCCATATCCTTACATTCAACAAACTAGAAAATAACTTTTTGCTGAAAACATAAATTCTGGAAAATTTACAGAATGTTGGAAAATGCAGAAATAAAAATCAGCAAGCATAAAACAGCCATTCAACACATTTAACACTGATATTTTTGGTCAACATGACCCTGGAAAAACTCCCTACAACTCTTGGGGAAAACCAGTTCGAAAGCTTCTCTTTTATTTTTCTGAATATTGCTTTTTACAGTGAAACAGGAAAAACTCAGAAAAAATTCCAGCAATCAATTTACAGACTTATCTCGATTTCCGTGCTTGCACACCGCCTCGGAAATTGTGCCAAATTAGCAACAACAGAAAACATAAAATTTACAGCACCTTAGGACAGCATTAAATGCTGTATGACCAACTTGGAAAGCGTGCCGGAACAGCCGTACTTTGCTGTACGAATTATACAGATTTTGTACAACAACCTCTCTCGAAATCCTTGCCAAAAAAACAGAGTTGTAGCTGCTGTCCTCTTCCTCGGTTTTTGTGTCGAAAATGACAGCCACCCTCTTCCTTGAAAAACGTGCCTGATTTTTGTGCCTTGGAGTGCGTGCTTGCTGCTGTACCCTCTTTCTCGATTTCTGTGCCTCCTCACTTGGAAACACTCTCTCATTTGCTGTACGGATTTTTTGCCTTGGTATGTGTGCCAATAAACGCTGCTGTACCTTTGTTGAAATCTCTTCACTGCTGCCCTCCTTCTTCTCACTGCTCAGAAAAATCTTCAGCTCTCCTTCTCCCAATCTGCTCATGAAAGAATGAATGACCTTTTCCCTCATTTTCCTCCTTTAACCTAACCCTAAGTGACTTTTGGGTATCCCTAAATCCAATGGCTGAAATAGATTGAGATCTAGGGCTGAGATTAAATGCTCATTTAAATCTCACTTTCTATTTTTTAATTCACCCTACTTTAATAAAGACCCACTTAGTCATTTATTTCCAAAGTCACTTTTTCTTTCTAATTTTACATTGACTTTATTAAAGTCACTTTAAAATTAGACTTTAGTAACTTTATTACTTAAAGTCACTTTTAAATTAGACTTTAGTAACTTTATCACTTAAAGTCACTTTTAAATTAGACTTGACTTTATAAAAATTATAAAGTCACTTTAGGAGAAAAATTAAATTCTTTTGGACACTTTTCCCTAGGCCAAAGATCAAAGCTTTAGGGAACCACCTGTCCTCCGGTAACCAAATTTCAACAAAGTCTAAATAGATTAGTGCAAAAGAGATGATGCCGTTTAATCCCACCGGTGTCCATATCCATTGACTGTTTTTCAGGCCTTTCCATGGAGATTTGCAGGTCAAAGGGGTCTTGTGTTTCATTTCGTTGTACTTCCGGTGCTGTTGATGGTGCTGTTGATGGCTGGTCGGTCTCATTGGGGGCTGGTTCATCTGCTGCTGCTTCTGCTTCTTCTTCTGGATCAAAGGGTGGGAATTGCCACCATTTTGGTATCTTCCTAAGTCACCTTATACGGGGATTCGAGAATTGGATTCGGGATACGGTGACCCTCAGAACAGGAAACTTCTGGGATACGATATGTTATATATTATTTTATTAAAAAAATTTATATATTTAAAAAAAAATATATTAAAAATTAAATATTTTCTACACAAATTCATACAAATTCATTGATTCAAACATAGATTTAAGATCTTAGATACTCATACATGATACATTGAAATTTGATACATTGATACACATCATACAATTGTCAAATTTACTCAGAAAGACAAGATAGTAAGATACTGTAGTTTTCTCATTAAGTCATCCGAATCAAAATGTGTTACAT
Organism: Pinus albicaulis; assembly: GCA_034641835.2. Lineage (NCBI taxonomy): Eukaryota > Viridiplantae > Streptophyta > Pinopsida > Pinales > Pinaceae > Pinus > Pinus albicaulis. The sequence goes on from CM076571.1 coordinate 475,545,482, forward strand.
AAGTACACTGCCAATGGCAAATAGAAATGGAAAATACAAAAAGACTACAGTATCCAAGACTACAAGCTTGAAGCCTCAATGAGTTAGAGTGAATGAGTCATCAATCCTCATCATCATAATCAACATCACTGCCCTCATCCCGATCATCATGCTCACCACTGCTCTCCTCTGGCTCTGATGCAACCTCCTCCTCTGTCATCTCTGCATCTGTTGGTATGGAGGATGACGCCTCTACTCTATCATCAAACGTGACACGCTCTAGCACTGATGCATTGAGATCCAAGTTGGCCAATGCCAACTCAACACTGCTGTCCAAACCCATATCATCAGGAAAGACATTCCACATCTTTGTCTTTCCCTTCAACCAATCCTCCCTCTGCCTGTAGATGAGATGAAGGTTGGTGTGCACATACACCATTGTCTCTGCCCTAGACTACTCAAGCCTGCTTTTCTTCACACTATACAAATTCCCATATGTGCTCCAATTCCTCTCACAACAAGAGGATGAAGTCACCTGAGAGAGGAGCCTCATGGCTAACTGCTGTAGAGGAGGACTTGTTGCCCCATGAGTTGCCCACCCTGATGAAACAGGGACAGGAGGGGCTTCTCCAATAGGGACATTCTTCCCCTTTCTTTGCCCCTGTCTTGCTGCCTTTGATTCATCCATGAATATTGTAAAAAATAAACAAAAATAACGAAATATATAAAACATATGCACATGCAAACACTAACAACAAACTAAATGCAAAATATAGAGGGACAGTGCACTTACCGGATGCTCGAATCTCTTCGAAAGAACTCCCTTTTTCCTTGCTAACCCTTTCTTCTTGCAAACCTTTGCTCCTTGCTCACTTCACAAACAGAAAACGATGAGAAAGAATGAGCGGATTCAGGGTTTTATAAAGCAAAATCGCACTTTTTTGAGATAGCGAATCCGGCTGTACGGGGTACGGCTATATCCGTATAGGATACGGTCGGGATTCACTGTACCTTGTACGGATACGACCGTACCCCGTGAATCGGGTACGAGTCCTGGCGAATCGTATTGGATTTGCCGGATTTGGGATTTGAAGCCCCTGGGGGACGAATCCGGTTTCTTAGGTACCTTCCCATTTTTTTTTCCCTGCTATCTCTTTTTGCATCTGTTTGCATCTAGACAAGTATTTTGTAGATGCCCGGTCTGCCTGCAAATTCTGCAACGAAAAGCTGTGTTTTCATAATCTAGAGGTTGTGTCCAAATTTGTTGTTTGTGTTTCAACTGTATACTTTTTGGTAATCCTTTGCTGAGATCAACTTCCACACACATGCGTGCGAAGGTGAATATCCTTTCCTCCAAGTGTTGTGTGTCTGTTTTAATGTATTTCCCAATTGTGTTCCCGATACTTTTTAGTACTCTTTCATTCCAGAAATTTAGAGGGAGGTTGTGAAGCCTATCCCAAACCGACATTTTCGATATAGAAATAGTATTTGTGTCAAATTCCGGGAACCATGGAGTGATGAACAGTCTAGTAGAAATACATCTTTCCGGAAAAAAAGCTTACACCGCTAATAAGTTCTCTCATATCGTAATTGATAAGAATTCATAAAAAGCCTAAAGAGATTAGTGCAAAAGAGATGATGCTGTTTAATCCCATCGTTGTCCATATCCATTGACTCTTTTTCAGGCCTTTCCATGGAGATTTGCAGGTCAAAGGGTCTTGTGTTTCATTTCGTTGTATTTTCGGTTCTGTCGATGGATGGTCGGTCTCATTGAGGGCTGGTTCATCTGCTGCTTCTTCTGCTTCTTCCTCTGGATCAAAGGGTGGGAATTGCCACCCTTTTGATACCTTCCCATTTTTCTTTTTTTCCTGTTATCTCTTTTTGCATCTGGACAAGTATTTTGCAGATGCCCGGTCTGCTTGCAAATTCTGCAACGAAAAGCTGTGTTTTCATAATCTAGAGACTGTGTCCAGATTTGTTGTTTGTGTTTCAACTGTATACTTTTTGGTAATCCTTTGCCGAGATCAACTTCCACACACATGCGTGCGAAGGTGAATATCCTTTCCTCCAAGTGTTGTGTGTCTGTTTTAATGTATTTTCCAATGGTGTTCCCGATACCTTTTAGTACTCTTTCATTCCAGAAATTCAGAGGGAGGTTTTGAAGCTTATCCCAAACCGACATTTTCGATATAGACATAGTATTTGTGTCAAATTCCGGGAACCATGGAGTGATGAACAGTCCAATAGAAATACATCTTTCCGAAAAAAAGCTTGCACCGCTAATATGTTCTCTCATATAGTAATTGATAAGAATTCATAAAAATTCTAAAGAAATTAGTGCAAAAGAGATGATGCCGTTTAATCCCACCGTTGTCCATATCCATTGACTCTTTTTCAGTTCTTTCCATGGAGATTTGCAGGTCAAAGGGGTCTTGTGTTTCATTTCGTTGTACTTCCGGTTCTGTCGATGGTTGGTCGGTCTCATTGGGGGCTGGTTCATCTGCTGCTTCTTCTGCTTCTTCCTCTGGATCAAAGGGTGGGAATTGCCACCCTTTTGGTACCTTCCCATTTTTCTTTTTTTTCTTGTTATCTCTTTTTGCATCTGGACAAGTATTTTGCAGATACTCGATCTGCCTGCAAATTCTGCAACGAAATGCTGTGTTTTCATAATCTAGAGGTTGTGTCCAGATTTGTTGTTTATGTTTCAACTGTATACTTTCTAGTAATTCTTTGCTGAGATCAACTTCTACACACATGCGTGCGAAGGTGAATATCCTTTCCTCCAAGTGTTGTGTGTCTGTTTAATGTATTTCCCAATGGTGTTCCCGATACCTTTTAGTACTCTTTCATTCTAGAAATTCAGAGGGAGGTTGTGAAGCCTAACCCAAACCGGCATTTTCGATATAGACATAGTATTTGTGTCAAATTCCGGGAACCATGGAGTGATGAATAGTCCAGTAGAGCCCCAGAGCCACGGTCCCTCTCGGAGTATAATGTCTCTGAGTTCCGAGGATGGAGCAGAGATGAATTTCACAGTCCATGGTCCATCTAGAGAAGATCCAGTGGAAGAGTTCCATTGGTTTGGGCCAAAAACAGTTGAATCTGCAAGTAAGTGCTTGTGCTTCATATGTGGTGCGATGTTCCTGTGTCTCTGGTGTGTCAATGGACAATTTTGGTATGTGATTCAATTGCTCTACTATATATGGACTCGGGACACCTCCGACTGGTTCTGTGGATGCATTATCTTTGTTTTTCCCTTGCAGGATATTCTTGTAGGAGGATCCTCCTTTGTTGTGTGCCTGTTTTGAGTTGTTGATGCTCCTAGTGGCCCCCCTTGGCCTTTGGTTCTACCCTGTTTTGCAACTCCTCCTCTCAGCCTCAGGTTTAGTATGATGGTGGACCCGAGACCGATTTGGTAATCCATGATTGACCTGTGTTCTTGTAAGATTTTACCTCCATAGAGGAGAGATTGCAGGTATGATGAAAAACCCATGGTTTGGCTGATGCTCTGTTTCAGATTATTTACCTTCTCTGATCTGGTTAACCAATGTAATATGTTTTTCCTCTCAAGTGTTGTAATAAAAACTTGAAAGCGGGTAGGTGGTAGCTTATGCTTTGTGTTCGGTACGCCTTTGTGTGTGTGTGTATTAAAATGAAATATAGGATAAAATAGTAAGTTATCAACATCAATATCCATAAAAAATGCTATCATGAACATGGAAATTGCAAGGATAGATTATAGCTTGAGTTGTGACACGAGGTTATGAGTTTTGATCTATGGACTTGGTAAAGGGCTATGAGGTTCAATGAGGTTCACCAAACCTCAATTTTTTTTAAAGGTTTCAGAAAATCGAACCTCAATGTTGAAGTTCGACGAACCTTGTGACATAGGTTGGGTCCATGAATAGAATGGTTTTTTAAGTAGTCCCAAGTGGGGGCTATTTTCCTGAGAAGCAACCATGTAACTAATTTTTCTTTTGAGGGAAATTTGATCTTCCAAAGTTTTTCCCCCACAAAGGAGCTGTATGATTCTAGTTGACTTGCTCCATTTGTGAAAAGATTTTGGTGAGTACTTCTCCGAGGGGTGATGGGCCCCATTGAGCTGATCCAGGGAGTCAGAGAGAGAAACAAGGGGTTGTTGTAAATACTGAAACCAATTGTAATATTCCTAATTATCACCGCTAATTGGAATATTTGATTTTTGTATAGTTTTGTCGACTATAGTTTATTAATAAATAAAAGTGAGAAAAGGGGTTTATCTCACTTAAATAAAATAAAGTGTTTCCCTAGTAGATGCAACGTTGTAACTTAAGGGGGGAGCCAAGGGGGGCCACACACCACGTGGAGGAGCCAATGAGAGAGAGGACGTTGGTTTTGGAGGGAAACCAATGCTATAAAAGGGGGAGGAGCCTCCTCATTTGGGGATTATTGTTGTTGATGATATTTTGAGCTAGACTTCTGTCTACTTGAGCACGCTGGCTGTTTAGTCGGTCTGCAGCACTGTTTAGTGCGACTGAGTGTCTCCGGTCGGAGATCTCACCCTTGGCCCCGGGGGACTTCGAGTGCCTGCTCGGGCAAGGTATTTCTTCAGTCTTTAGCAGGTGATTTGGTTGGGAGTTTTGCTGAGGAGCTGAGCTCCATTGGGTGACTGCGCAGTCCTTGGAGGGAGGACGCAGTTTGAGTTGGAGCTGTTCAGTGGTGGGGGATTTCTGCAGGAGATTCAGGGCTATTCCGGTGTGGAGGTTCAGCGTTTATCAGTTGGAGAGTTTCAGGGGAGTTTGTGGCCCGATTTCAGCATATATCATTTGGCCTCTGCACTGGACCTGAAGGGACAACGTTTTTCTAGGAGGAGGGTTTCTGGGGTGATTTTCGGAGGTGGTCCATTTTGTATATGGTTTCTGGGTTTTGTCCGGGGTGGTGAGTTCAGGTGGTCTGCCGATTTTCAGCTCATTCCGGCAAGGGAATCAGCCCCTAGCTTCAGTCCATTCCAGCAGCAGCAGTTACGGTAGTTTCTTCCAGCAGCTGGGACGCAGTTTCCTGTAGCAGCCATTTCCTATTTTTCTGAGAGGGTTCTTCACTTGCCTTGTGCAAGGATAGGTGCATTTATTCTGATTATCCATTGTATCTCATTATATTCTCAGATTAATAAAATGGCTTAGCATTTCCGACATTTGTATGTGTATTGGCTTTATGTTCTATTTTCGGCATTTTCTATATTGTCATATGCTTGTATTGCTATCTATTTCCCATTAGGGATATTACAGTGGTATCAGAGCATAGATCTGGCTCAGCCTGTGGTCTATGACATTGGGAAAGAGATCATATAGAAGTTTGCTGGAATTTTGGAGAGCAATAGTAGTTGCAGTACCAAAAACGAAATTGGAAAAAGGGCCAAAATATAAAGGGTCAAATTTTGAAGGTTGGAATTAGAAGAAACGTTTTCTGGGTTTTTCTGGGTTTTGGGCAAGGATCACCTTCCCAAATTCCTGGAATTTTCTGAGTAGTTTTCAGTGGGTAAATCGGAGGTCGAAGTTAAGCAGAAGTATGGTTTTGCAGCAGCCGTGCAGTTTCTGAGGAGCCTGTAGACACGTAGCAGAAAGTGCCAATGGCAGGTGATGATGGTGCAAAGAGATTTTGGGAGATGCTCCTCAAATCAGCACAGGATCTGTCGAGACAGATGGAGACGGTGGGACAGAGACTCACTGCGCTAGAGGTTAGGCAGCGGGAAACCCCAAGGGGTTTTCAGATTGGTGAGGGATCAGGCACATCCCACCATTTGCCGGAGCATGATGCCACTCAGCATATGGCATCACATACACCCACACGTCCTACCATGCCCACTTTTCTGGATGAAGACACAGGGGCAGGAGCACAGCGGGAGCCAGAGACTGACCCTGACCAGATGGACGCCTACATTGCAGAGTATCTGGCACGTGGGCCGGCGATCAGAGAGCTTATCTCATTTAGAGATTATGTTCAGCTCCAGCGGGATAGCAGACCCCGCAACTTTCACAGCGGGAATAGGCACTCACATGACGGGGGCTTACAGCACACAGTAAGCAGACTCCATTTACCGACATTTGATGGGTCATCCAAGCGTTCGAGAAAAGCTTGGGTGGAGAAGTTGGATACCTCTTTCCAGCTTGACCGAGTATTGGAGGGGGAAACCATCAAAATGGTTACCTCGCACTTGGAGGATGAGGACACACAGGATTGCAGGGAGTTCGAGGATACACCTAGTGTGACACAGGACTCACCATCATTAGAGACCTCCTTGACCGTGTCGGTTGATATCGTAGTGGAGAAGGTAGAGCCTACCTCAGTAGAGCCATCCATTGAGGTGATGACCGGAGTCGTGTCCGAGTCTTCAGGTGGTAGCAACACACGACAGATGGGTGAGGCGTTAGGAGATATATCCACCTTCGATGAGGCACTAGCAGGTACAGAGGTATTGGATGATGGTCGCAGACAGCGGTATCATCGACTTCGGACGGACCTTCGAGTTTTGAGAGGGAAGGCCACGTCAGTACGGGAGGCCATTTTGTTGCAGGACCAGGAGCTGGAGGGCATGAGAGTGGCTTGTGCCGAGTCGGCCGCCAAGTTGGCCCGCATTGGGGAACAACTGGATTCCCTGATGGTACAACCCGAGGGCACATTGCAGCATCAGATCATTCCCCTTCAGGTATGCATGGATGGGACTAGCAGTGTTGTTGGGTCATCTCTTCCCATTAGAGAGAGAGAGGCAGAGCCACCTAGTCAGATCTCATATGTTGACTTGGATAGCGGTATGAGATGCTCAGAGTTGCACAGGGTACAACATCCACATGTTGAGGTTGGATGGAGAGAGATTTTGAGTTGGTACTCGGTGGAGCGGGCTATGGAGATAGTGATGGATCCGAGTGTAGCTCAGCGGGATTTTCTATGCATGGGGAGTACAGGAACCCCAGATTGGCATTGGGATCCAGGTGGGATCACCTACTGTTTCCCAGGCAGGTCGGCTGACTATGTCTTGGAGAGTACAGTTGGCCTAGTAGTAGAGCATGTGCAGTTTCGGTCAGCTCCAGTGGCCAACCAGTTTATGGGTAGACTCCCTAGGTTGTCTTGGCATGACACTCATACATGGGATCACGGGGTGGTCAACACACCTTGGCGGGAGCTTGTCGAAGGAGGTGGCATTGGCAGGCCACCAGATGGCGCCTTGTATGGGGCCAAGGATTCTTCACCTTTGTGTGGGTCACAGAGGACGCAGCGGAGCCGAGCAGTGGTGGTAGCACTACTGACCCATAGGGAGATTCACTTCTCGGACCCCTTGAGGAGGATTTGCAGTGATGATCCATTTGTCGGCGGGTATAGTGATGCGACGGTGGACATGACGATACCGATTGGTGGTAGTCCGATATGTAGAGGCACAACTCTAGGACATCACATCCATGGATGTGTGGGAGCCTCTAGCAGTGATCAGTCAACTACTGGTAGACATGGAGCTACATGGTGGTGTACCGTAGTGTGTGGGACTGCATTGTGGAGTAGGAGTGCCCTACATCACATTGAGAGCACGCGGGGAGTGACAGAGTCCTGGACACAGTCAGGGCACGAGACGGTACAGGGTGGTACAGCAGTAGCATGGGGTATCCAGCAGTATTCAGGGGTATGCCTTAGTGTGCAGTGGCATGTTGAGGAGTACATGGATGACCGGTGGCTTGCGAGGGCGTACGGCGCGGCACAGCAGGGTCTTAGAGTATTGCATCCAGGGAGACTCACAGACAAGGACACTGGGCTTACCTTTGGGAGTATTTCACCCAGGATCGATGAGGAGACAGAGGAGCGATACTTGATGGTATCTGTGGGGACTCACACATCCGACACTCTTCTACATCACTCATGGGCACAACCGATTTTGTTGTTGTCCTTTGGCACTTTGGGCATGAGCAGCAGGGTCCGTGAGGCACACCCAAGATATTTGGATGGCCCTCAGCACACTAGGCGAGAGACTTCTCAGCAGTGGCACTGGGTCAGTACGCTAGTTGACAGCCACAGTTTAGGGGATGAGATGATCCTCTGCAGTGGTGGCACATTAGTCATTGCTGAGCCTACGCTTGGGGAGCAGGTCATGAGGGAGACATGCATCATTTTTCCCTCAGGGCATGTTGACATCATGCATGAGCAGAGGATATTGGGTTCAGCACAGGTAGCATCCCAGCATGCATCTGGACTCCAGACATTGTATCGACACTTCATCGAGAGGGTGGATGGCATATTCAATGCAGATGAGGTGGCGGAGGTAGAACAGGAGGGCATTCCTTCTGTATGCCAGGGTGAGGACTCTCTTTCATATGAGTCCATAGGATCAGTTGAGGTTGCTTCTGTGGAGCAAGAGCAGTCATGCAGGTATGATGACAGTAGATTGCAGCTGTATTACAGTGTGCAGGGTGAGCAGTTAGGGGACTGTATAGGAGATACTCCGGGTGATGAGTCTCTTGTGACGCTTCAGCTAGAGCAGCACATGATGGAGCCTGAGTCAGCAGAGGAGGATACTATGGACATCAGGCATGACATTTCCTTGGGTGAGGTCTAGATGGGTGCCCACATTGAGCCTATGAGGGATGTGTGGCTAGCATTGGGGTCATCCTTTGAGGTGGAGTAGTCAGATGCACAGACACCGAGTACCGTGACAGCATCTACAGATCCATGTCCTCTGGAGATGTTGGAGGTAGATGTGATAGTTTGGCAGTGGGAGATGATTACGGGTTGGCGGCAACCTTCTAGGCATGTTCCGCATGCAGTTGTTGTTGCTACATCAGATGCTTCCTCCAAGATGGACAGGCGGGAGATCATGAGTTGGTACCCTCTTGATGGTACGGTATTCTTCGTAGGGAGCATAGTGGAGCAGGAGCCCTTGGACATAGTAGATGTTACAGATCCCAGTCGGCAGGAGGGCACCAGTTGTCGTTACTTCAGGACTCCTTCCCAATTTCAGGAGAGCAGGATCAGCATGGGATTGAGTCATGACTTGGATTGGAGAGAGGTGATGAGTTGGTATGCATTTGGAGGGGTAGCATATGCAGCTACAGGTACAACGCAGCAGGAGCCCAGGAGCATTGATGCTTATTGGTGGTCTTCACCTCTTAGAGCATTAGTCATAGCCAGAGGCAGTGCACAGTCCGAGCCGTGGGACTTGGGCGATTATTGGCCATGGTGGCGATGGGATCCGGGGGGATTATTGGTTGACTGGTACTGTGAGAGGCCAGTTTGGGATCCTGGCATTGAGATATCCCTTCGTATCAGGGTGATGCAGGAGACAGAGAAGTTTCAGTGGGACCCAGGCACATTTTGCAGTATCGGTGGGGAGCATCAGCTAGAGAGTAGGCTTGTTCAAGCGTTGCTTGAGGACAAGCAATTTTTGCCAGATGAGGATGCCACTTGGGAGAGCGAGAAGACATTGCAGCATCCATCACTTCAGTTGCTTGAGGACAAGCAACTTTTTGCCGGGGGAGACTGTAATATTCCTAATTATCACCGCTAATTGGAATATTTGATTTTTGTATAGTTTTGTCGACTATAGTTTATTAATAAATAAAAGTGAGAAAAGGGGTCTAACTCACTTAAATAAAATAAAGTGTTTCCCTAGTAGATGCAACGTTGCAACTTAAGGGGGGAGCCAAGGGGGGCCACACACCACGTGGAGGAGCCAATGAGAGAGAGGACGTTGGTTTTGGAGGGAAACCAATGCTATAAAAGGGGGAGGAGCCTCCTCATTTGGGGATTATTGTTGTTGATGATATTTTGAGCTAGACTTCTGTCTACTTGAGCATGCTGGCTGTTTAGTCGGTCTGCAGCACTGTTTAGTGCGACTGAGTGTCTCCGGTCGGAGATCTCACCCTTGGCCCCGGGGGACTTCGAGTGCCTGCTCGGGCAAGGTATTTCTTCAGTCTTTAGCAGGTGATTTGGTTGGGAGTTTTGCTGAGGAGCTGAGCTCCATTGGGTGACTGCGCAGTCCTTGGAGGGATGACGCAGTTTGAGTTGGAGCTGTTCAGTGGTGGGGGATTTCTGCAGGAGATTCAGGGCTATTCCGGTGTGGAGGTTCAGCATTTATCAGTTGGAGAGTTTCTGGGGAGTTTGTGGCCCGATTTCAGCATATATCATTTGGCCTCTGCGCTGGACCTGAAGGGACAACGTTTTTCTAGGAGGAGGGTTTCTGGGGTGATTTTCGGAGGTGGTCCATTTTGTATATGGTTTCTAGGTTTTGTCCGGGGTGGTGAGTTCAGGTGGTTTGCCGATTTTCAGCTCATTCCGGCAAGGGAATCAGCCCCTAGCTTCAGTCCATTCTAGCAGCAGCAGTTACGACAGTTTCTTCCAGCAGCTGGGACGTAGTTTCCTGTAGCAGCCATTTCCTATTTTTCTGAGAGGGTTCTTCACTTGCCTTGTGCAAGGATAGGTGCATTTATTCTGATTATCCATTGTATCTCATTATATTCTCAGATTAATAAAATGGCTTAGCATTTCCGGCATTTGTATGTGTATTGGCTTTATGTTCTATTTCCGGCATTTTCTATATTATCGTATGCTTGTATTGCTGTCTATTTCCCATTAGGGATATTAAACCAATTTTCCCAAACCCAAATGTGTTCTTCCATTTGTAATTCATGAGCAGATAGCTAATTCCAAGTGCCTTGTTCTAGATCTCTCCTAGAGATTTGACTTAAGAATAGGAATCCTTCATGATTAAGGCCTGAAACCAGGGGATCAGGTAGTAGATGATTTTGTTGGCTCCCTGTACAAGAATCTTTCTCAAGTAAGACTGCTAAGCCATCCTCTATTTTCCAATATAGTCTCTTACCAATTAGAGGAATAGTGTGTGTGATGGCCTTCCAAACAATTGACCCATTTTGTGAAAATTTTACTAGATTATGTATCTAATTTGTGGTTGATAAGGGTCTTATATATTTTTGATACATGGTTTCAGCCTAGAGGCCATTCCCATAGATAAGGTGCCAGACACATTTTATTGCAAGTGCTTTTGAGAAGAGAAGAAGGTTATTGAGGCCCCATCCACCTTGAGTTTGTGATGTGGCATTGGATTTCCATACAATAAGAGCAGAAGTTTTCTTGTCATGTTTCCTAGCCCATAGAAATCAAAGAGACAATTGCTTTATATTATTTAAGATTTCCTTGGGAATCCATGGAAGAGAAGCCCAATGCACTGAGATTGCTTCTACAATTGATTTTACTAGAAGCCCAATTGATCCCTCATAGCAAATTACAGTTATTGGTTTAGAACGAATACTTAATATATGAGTTCGTCTATCTGGAATTGAATTTCATAATTGGGCATTTGATATGGAATACTCAGATTGTCCCATTTCGGGCTAGTCTGTTTTTGTTTGGCGAGGCTCATTTCTGTATATTATGATAATTTTTAAGGAAAACCAACTATTTGGGTCATCTTAAAATTGGCCAAAACCCCCAAGAGTCAAGTTTCATGGACAAAGCCTCCCTATAGAAGCAGAACTGAGACTACCGACAAAATTCCAACTGGATTTAAAGCCAAGATTACCCAGAAAAGCAGAGTGTTTTAAATGTTGTTTATCCCACACTTCTTAATTGCACCTAGTGAAGTGACCTGTATCCCACATCTCAGCTGAGGGAGATAATGTGTCTCATCCATCCATAACACTTGTAATTCAAAATAAATCTCTCCATCTATTTTTTTGATAATGATTTGAAACTAACCATTAAATAGAACTCACACCTCATTTGTTGATAAAGCTTTACTGGTCTTAAGTTTTTAGTTTGCCAAAGCTGATGCATCTGCAAACCTTTTTATAGAATTTGTAGTGTTGTTCGTAGATGTTAGCTATGTGCCTGTGCACGAAAAACATTATCTCTAAATTTAAAAAAGCTACCAAATTATTAGCTGATTAATGTCAGTTGAAAGTAGAACGGTTTACCTCGAGAGAAGGCTGCAGCTATACATGTGGGGAAGGTGCAACTTGATCTGAAATTCCACTGACTTCAGAGTTCTAAGTTTGGTCAGAAATTCAGTTTGAATTGATTGAGAATATCACATGGGGCCAACACTATGATTTTATATATTTAATTAGGCAAATAGTAGCCTCAATTACCCTGTGTTCATTGCCTGCCTTGCTCCTTTATTTTGTGCTACTTTAGTTGCCACTTAGAATATCCCAGTTTTTTTAATCTTAACTGAATGTTTATATTTGGCACTAATGACATGAATGTTTCTTGATTTCAGAAGTTCTGGATAGAGCAAGCAACAGGCAAATTGTGCTTTATGTTTTCTGCGAGAAATTTGAACATAACTTGGGGAGATGATGATCGGTATTGGCATTGGGTTTCCAAGGATGAATCCAGGTAATCCAACGTTCTATTCTTTCTGTTTTTGGTTAATACCAGCACAACAGTTTGTAAATAAAAACTAATGATGCAATTTTGACTTTTGACTACAGTTTGAAGGAGATCGCTGAACTAGTTGCAGTATGTTGGTTCGAAGTGACAGGTAGTTTTGACTGCAAGCTTTTGTCTCCTGGTGCAGCATATAGCGTTTCTTTCAGACTCAAAGTCCATGAATCACCCCGCGGCATTATTCGGTTCTTTAGTCTCAGGACTTTTGTTCCCCCTATGTCTCGAGCATATGGATGGAATTGTAAGCCAGTAAAATTCTCACTTACAACTCCTTGTGGTGATCACCAGATATATGCTCGATATTTGAGTGACATGAATCAGCCTGTTGAAACTGAAGGGTACCAGATGGCTCCCTTTAGACATGTAGAGGAAGGTTGGATGGAATTTGATACAGGCAGATTTGTTGTGGAAGAAAAGGGAGATAATCCAGGAAATATAGAGCTCTGCATGAGAGAATGGGAAGGTGGGAATTGGAAAGGTGGACTTCTTTTAGAAGGGGTTACAATCCTGCCCATTTCTTTGGTCAGGGGAAGAGCAGAATGATGTAAATTTGGTTCTATTTCATCATTGACTTATTTAAGAGATTTGTAGTGTATGGCAGTCTTGTCATGTCCATAGAGAAACTGATCGTCAATATTTTAGGTAATTTGGAAAATGGAATATATTGATTTCTAATTCCACTATTGATTCTATTTCATCTTTGAATACTTTTAGTGATTTGTAATGTATATGGCAGCGGGAAACTTATTATCAATATTTTGGGTAGTTAGAAAGTGAAATATTTCAATTTCAAATTTTACTGTTTTCAACTTTATTGTATCTCTACTTGATTAATGAAATAAATTTAATATACAGAAATGAATATTAGAAAGTTTCTCTCATTTCTGTTCAACTCCACTAGTTCTCCGGTACATTCATTGTACAGAATGACTATAGCAACTTCTCCATGGAATCTCTCATTTCACTGTGTTATCTCTCATTTCTGTGTGTTCAATTCTATGCATTTCTCAAGTACATTCAATGTACAGAAATGGCCATAGAAAAGTTTCTCTCATTGCCATTAACAGTTGATTGAGAAGGACTGTTTTATGCAATGCTAAAGATTTAATAATTGTCCTTTCAGCCTTGAAATGTTTTAGGCATGGTTTTATTTATTATCTGTATCTGTTATATGATTGCTAGAACAAGAAAAAGAACTAAAAAACGAGTTTGGAACTACCTTAAAGAGAAGTGAGGTAAGGGGGGTTTAGGATTAGGGTGCTCATGCTCCAGATCACTCAAGGGGATATGTCTTCTAAATGCTTCTTTTAGCGCCAAAAGAGAATATACAGTTCCGAGTGGATTTGTTCTTTGGAGATTCTAATGGCAACTTTATAGATTAGATGTCAAGAACATTTCCAAAGGATTATACATACCTCGAAAGTTTCTGTTCCTTTATGTTTATTAAACGAGTTGTTCTCAGGAAGGTATACATTTACTAGAGGGTTTATCTTTGTAGGGAGCTAGTTACAATAGTTGGAAGAATTGCAGGCAGATATGAAACAGCTCAAAACTTATGAAGTTTTATGGTCCTGACAATCTCTTGGTGGAGATTCTACAAGATGTAGCTTATGGTAGGTGGTTAGGCCCGGGAGCTTATTAATGCAGGACTTATCAAGCTTATTCGACAAGATTTTAAAAGGGATTTGGTAGGTGGTTGACACCTTTTACTGATCCCATAATATTCTACAGACCTTAGCTAAAGCATTAATAGGGCAAATAAAGTTCCTTGGTAATCTTACAACTATTTTCTAATGGGCTTTAGGGGATTGCCCAAAATTTCTTGTTTTGAGACTTGATTTTGACAAACCTTATGAAAAGTTTGAATGGGATCACATCTTTATTATGTTGGATTAGTTGGGGTTTGATGCCTTCTATCACATTAAAATCAATGGAGACACTCTTTTCATGGGCATTGAAAAGTGTTAGTGTGAATCCCGTACTTTCAATCCTACTATTTACAATGAAATATTTGGCAAGGCTTCCCTTTAGGTCCTTATCTTGATGTGATTGTAGTTGATGCTTTAAGCAACTTATCTTTATGTGATTGTAGTTGATTCTTTAAGCGACTTTGGAAGCAGTGAGAATGCAAGACAAGATTTTCTTAACCTAGCAAAAACCAGCTACCCAATGTTCACTTTGTGGATGATTCTATGTTATTGCCTCAATTGAATGAACAATATTTGGTGGGCACTATTATATGCTTGAAGACATTTGCAAAAGTTTTTGGATAAATGGTTAATGGAGTGAAAAACTGAGGTCTTTTTTATTAGCCAAGTTGATTGTGGTTGAACCATAAATGGAAGCGAATAAAACCATGAGAGATCATATGTTGTTTGCGCATTCTATTTGGTATGCAACACTCTATTGTTAATCAGTGGAAGTGGATACTAATCAAGCTTCAAAACAAAGTCAAGCTTGTAGGACTCTTGATCATGTGTGTTGGAGAATGCGGTAGGGAAACCATTAATTCAAAATCTCCTTAACCTTAATAATTTCATGTGAACTTTAGTTATCTTCTTGTATTTCTTTATTAGATCTTTTCATCAAACAATTATCAAGAGAAAAACAATAAAGGCAATGGCCTCAAGTATTAGGCTCCAAGCTAGGGCAAAACCCTTCCAAGGGGAAAAGCTAGAAAGAATCTCTTCTCTTCTTATAGAATTTGCTTCAAATGAGAAAACCGAAAAAACCAAGACCCAAACCTCCTCCAAGCACCAAGTGAACCCTCCAACAAAGCTCCTCCGAATAGTCAGAGTGAAACCATTTCAACAAAGGTCAAACCCTTACAGAACTGCAACAAACTTAGAATTTCGGTCAGACCTGCAATATTTTTGCAACTTCGGCCTGTGCAACAGCTCAGTAACTTCGCACATGTTAGAGAAATTAGGGAAAAAACTACATTAGAAACTCGTTCTTCCTTCTCCCTTGCTTCAACTTCTCTCTCCTTGACTTTCTTCTTGTATTTCACACTTAAGGCGAACTTCTTGATTGCAAATCAAATTGGGCTCCAAATGAGGTCGAGTAGCATCAAATTATACTCATTTGTGGAGATTGAATTACCCTCTCTTGGCCAACTTGTGCTTGGCAGGGTTGACTTGTGCTAGGAGGTTTATTTTGACTTAAGGTGCACGAAACGGGGAAATGGAAATGAGTTTCCGAAACGGGAAGCGATACGAAACGTGATTGGAAACAGGGAAATGCGATATATATATATATATATATATATATATATATATATATATATATATATATATATATATATTAGAATTTAGGACATTTAAGAAATCTTATGTGAAATCATAAAACATACATGATAAATTCAAAGCATAAACTATTACAAGTTACAAGACATTTACTCATGAATGATAACAAAGACATAATAAAAATAGCAATATCAAAATATCCAAAACCAACCTTTATTGCGCCGAGAGGCGCATCTACAACCCAATATGACCCCGATGTCAGGTATGTCACGTCCTCATACAAAATGTCGGCTTAAGTTTTAAATTAAAAAAATAAAAAATAAAAATCACATTGTACTAGAACATATATCAATTTCTAATACAATTATGTATTATTTATATAATTTGAATGGATATTAAATTATATACGTGAATTTGAATGGATCATAAATTTACCTTTAACAAAAAAAATTACCACATTGAATTTCCAAATTAATTAAAATTTTAAACATATTTACTCTTTACTAAAGTCAATACCATTTCCTAAATCAAAGGAAAAGAGTTAATTCAACACAAACAGTCAAAATCCAAAATCTTTTAATATTTCTTTTAATTAAATATTTGTAAAATGAATTTATACTTACTCCAGAGCTATGGTAAATAAATAAAAATATATATAAACTAGATGTATAGTAAATAAATAAAAATTCTTTTTATATTTATTCCATAAACCTTTTTATATTTAAAAAAACTTTAAAAAGAGGTTTTATTTAGATGAAGCCTATGGGACGAATACCATGGGACAAATTAATATTGATACCATGGGCCAAATACCATGGGTAAATAAATAAATATAAAAGAGGTATAAAAAAGTATGATAAATAAATAAATAAATATAAAATATATATATAAAGAGGTATGGTAAATAAATAAATATAAAAGAGGGATAAAGAGGTAAGGTAAATAAATAACAATATATCAAATAGGATTATAAATAAAAATGTAATTATATAACAAGCCTATGGGCCAAATACCATAGTAAAGAAACGGGGTATGGTAAATAAATAAAAATATAAATAAACTAGAGGTATGTTAAGTAAATAAAACCTCTTTTCATATTTACTCCATAATCTGCTTTATATTTACAAATATTTATGTTCATTAGTTTACAAAACTAAGAAGAAAGAGAGAGAGAGAGAGTTATAAAGGAGAGATGGAGAGAGAGTGTGTATGTTTAGGGGTGAGATAAAGAGACAAAATAAGATGTATGGAAAGAAGGGGGAGAGAAGAAGTGAGAAGGAGAGAGGGAGGGATATAGTAATGTAGTTGGAGAGAGAGAGGGGTGGAAAGAGAGAGAGAAAGAAAGGGATGGGGAAGAGAGAGGATTAGAGAGAGAGAGAGAGATATGGGGGAAGAGAGAGGATTGGAGGGAAAAGAGAGAGAGAGAGGTGGGAGAGAAAGGGAGAGAGAGGAAGGATGAGAGAGAGGAGGAGAGTGATGGGGGAAGAGAGAGTATTGGAGAGAGCGAGAGAGAGAGATCAGGGAAGAGAAAGGGATTTAGGGGAGAGAGAGAGGAGAAGGACGAGAGAGAGGACTTGAGAGAGAGGAGGAGAGAGGGATCGATAAGAGAGATGGAGTTGGAGGGGGAGAGATGTAGGAAATAAGAAATATAGAGAGTGAGAAGTGGAGAGAGAGAATGAGTGACAAGGGAGACACAGAGAGAGAGCGTGTATGTTTGGGGCTGAGATAAAGAGACAAATAAGGAGAGATGGAGATAAGGGGGGAGAAGGAGATATAGGGAGAGAGGGAGGGAAAGAGAGATGGACTTGGAGGGGGAGGAGGAGAGAGGTAAGAAGAAAGAAATAGAGAGAGAAAGGTGGAGGGAGAGAGAGAGAGAGAGAGAAAGTGATAAGGAAGATGGAGAGAGAGGGAGAGAGGGGGAAGATAGAGATATAGATGGAAGGTGAAAAGAGGGAAGAAGAGAGAGATGGGGAGAGGAGGGGATTGACAAAGAGATTGATATATGTGTGTGTTTAGGAGGGTGAGATAGAGAGACAGAAAATAAGAGATGGAGGGGGATATCGATATGGATGGAGGGTGGAGAGAGGGAAGAATATTTCTCACACTAGATGGATTGATATAAGTGGAGATGGTGATTTATAATCCTATTTGATTATTTTCACTATATGCATCAATTTTAGTGTAGATATCTATTTCTAATGATATTTGATTACTTGCATTGATTTCGGTGTATGTGGTGATTTCTAATACAATTTGATTGCTTGCACTGAATTTTTTTATTTCAATTTAGATGTCGATTTATAATTATATTTGATTACTTGCACTAGATGAATTGGTTTCAATGTAGATGATTTCTAATCCTATTTGATTGTTTGCACTAAATGCATTGATTTCAGTGTAGATGGCGATTTCTAATCATATTTGATTTATTTGAGTAAATGCATTGATTTCAGTGTAGATGTTGGTTTCTAGAGAGAGAGAGAGAGAGTGATAAGGAAGATGGAGAGAGAGGGAGAGAGGACAAAAGGAGGAAAGAGAGATATTAATGGGGGAGAGGGAGAGAAGGGGAAGATAGAGATATAGATGGAAGGTGGAGGGAAGAAGAGAGAGATGGGGAGAGGGGGTGATTGAAAAAGAGATTGATATATATGGTGTACGAGAGCGCGTGTGTTTAGGGGGGTGAGATAGAGAGAAAAAAAAGAATAGATAGAGGGGGATATAGATATGGATGGAGCGTGGAGAGAGGGAGGAATATATCTCGCACTAGATGGATTGATATAAGTGGAGATGGTGATTTCTAATCCTATTTGATTATTTGCACTAGATGCATCGATTTTAGTGTAGATATTTATTTCTAATGATATTTGATTACTTACACTAGATGCATTGATTTCAGTGTAGGTGGTGATTTCTAATACAATTTGATTTCTTGCACTGAATGTGTTGATTTCAATGTAGATGTCAATTTATAATTATATTTGATTACTTGCACTGGATGACTTAATTTCAATGTAGATGATTTCTAATCCTATTTGATTGTTTGCACTAAATTCATTGATTTCAGTGTAGATGGCGATTTCTAATCCTATTTGATTTCTTTGAGTAAATGCATTGATTTCAGTGTAGATGTTGGTTCCTAGAGAGAGAGAGTGTGAGTGATAAGGAAGATGGAGAGAGAGAGAGAGAGAGAGAGGACAAAAGGAGGAAAGAGAGATATTAGCGGGGGAGAGGGAGAGGGAGAGAAGGGGAAGAGAGGGAAGAAGAGAGAGATGGGGAGAGAGGGTGATCGACAAAGAGAATGATATATATGGAGTGCGAGAGCGTGTGTGTTTAGGGGGGTGAGATAGAGACAAAAAAAAGAGATGGATGGGAATATAGATATGGATGGAGGGTGGAAAGAGGGAAGAATATTTCTTGCACTAGATGGATTGATTTAAGTGGAGATGGTGATTTATAATCCTATTTGATTATTTTCACTAGATGCATCGATTTTAGTGTAGATATTTATTTCTAATGATATATGATTACTTGCACTAGATGAATTGATTTTAGTGTAGGTGATGATTCCTAATACTATTTGATTGCTTGCACTGGATGTGTTGATTTCAATTTAGACGTCGATTTATAATTATATTTGATTGCTTGCACTAGATGCATTGATTTCAATATAGATTATTCCTAATACTATTTGATTGTTTGTGCTAAATGCATTGATTTCAATGTAGATGGCGATTTCTAATCCTATTTGATTGCTTTGAGTAAATGCATTGATTTCAGTGTAGATGTTGGTTTCTAATCTTATTTGATTGCTTGCATTAGGTACATTGATTTCAATGTAGAAGTTATTTTCTAATCTTATTTGATTGCTTGCATTAAATGCATTGATTTCAATGTATATGTTGATTTATGATTTGATGTAATTGGATATATGACGGTACATTAATATTAAAGTGATTGGATTAACAATATACATTGATTTTAGTGTAAGCACAAAAAGTTTTTAACAATGTAGATTGATTTTTGTGTTATAGTAATTTAAGCTATTAATATTGGAGAGCAAGAGAGACAAGGTATCATGTTTACTACAACAGATCGAGCTAAAGATTTAAATGGTTTACGATTTAAATTTTCTTTTTCATATAATCGATATGAAAATATAACAAAACTAACAAGGGAGGAAATAAGAATAGTAGAAGAAAATAGTTTGAGATTGATTGTAACATGAGTACGTTCTTATTATTCACATTTTCTATCTTTCAAAACTATTATTGTCACTTTGCATTTAAAAAAAAATATTTCATCATTTTTCATCATTATAGTTATTAACAATAATTATCATCTCAATGAACTGAGGTAACTAAGAAAATTTAAAATTAAAATGACCAAGTTAATCTCAGAAATATTTAGCATATTTAAAATGATTATATTAATATTTGATATATTTACATATTACTAATAAAATTAATCATACCTTTGATAGATTTTCCTTGGCATCACACGACTGAAACCAGCCTAGATCCATCTTACATCTCAAAAATATACAAAATTTTTAATAATCTGAAAAATGTGACGTTGATGCCTCCGACTGGAACCAGCCTAGATCCATCTAACTCTGGATCTATCATGCGCCGAGAGGGATCAAATCTCTCGAGGTGCAAACCTTTCCTCAAGTTTTGCACTCAAAAAATAGGTTTGCAGCTCGAGAGATTTGATCCCTCTCGGCACATGATAGATCCAGAGTTAGATGGATCTAAGCTGAGGTTATATATCAAAATATCCAAAATCAGCCTTTATTATATATATGAGGCTGCAAGTACAATAAAGACTATGAGCATGTCGAAGTCAAGATTTTGTTTGAGTGATGGGTACATTTTTAGTAGGGTCATGATAGAGGAGTTTGACAACCAATGTCACTAACATTAAGGTACATAGAGGGATTGATGCTCTTGATTAAATATGAGTTCCATACCCTAATACATGACAAATCCGATGGAAACATTGCAATCACACAATCCCGAAATCCTGAAAAACTGATAAGTCTGCTGGATTTTGAATGAGATATAAAATTCTATTTTCTCCATATGAAATCCAATGAGGTCGGAACCACTCTCAAACATCCTGAGTCATTTCATGGTAATGTTAAAAATTTAAGTAAAAGTGACATCCTTTTACTTTAAGAATTTAACATTACCATGAATCGCATATAAATACTAGGGCCATAGGCTTGATCATTAGAAGTGAAGCATCCAAGACATAAATAAAACGAATAAAATAATAATACATTGCACAAATCCCAAAAAAAATTAAAGAAAATTCGAAATTTAATGCTGTTTGCAGGGGAAACATTGTTGTACGGCCGGGAAACGTACCCGTACGGCCGGAAACACATTTATCGGCAGTACGGTACGAGTTTCCCCGTTCCCGTTTCGTTTTTTGCCTGAAACGAGGCTAGGGGTGACGTTTCCTGCAACTTAGATTTTGACTTTCTAAACTCAAAAATTCATTTACATGGTACATCTTTCCCAGTTGGGTCTTATATACATGACATTGACTCGACTAATGACAATAAATCTTATGACATGACAAACCCTATAAGCATGAAGAACATGCTTTACCAAGAAGACCAATCAAAATAAGCTTGAAACCCATGCTTTAAAATAATAAATTTTCTTTCTTCTAATGGGTTGTTACATAAGATATACATATTGACATGAGTAAAATGACAATTATGAAGATCGAAACTAGTCACATTTTCTAACACCCCCTCTTAACTAGGGATGTATTCATAATAGTACACTTGGTACAAGGATATTCTCAAATTGAAGAGTTCTCATAAGAAGAGTTTGATTGGTAAGCCATCTTTAAGCATCAACATCATGACTAGGATTGTAATCATATTAAGGCCTTAACTTGACAAGCTCTTCTTATATTAGAGCACAATGCTGAGAGTCTTAGATACCACACTACCTCTTCAAAATGTACATATTCCATCCGAATGTTCACTAGGTATGTCCTTTTAGGGTTATTCTTATCTAGGATTCCCAATCCTTAAGGAATATCAGTCCTCTTCGACCACTCTTGTCTTGGATACTTTTCCAATCCTCAATGAGTGTCAATCCACTTCCTATCTTGGATTTTCTATCCTCAAGGAAATCACAGATGCTTATCCAATCCTCCATTCTCTCTACCATGGCTTTCACTTAGACGTACGACCGTTAATTTTGGCTTAATGCATGATTCGTGATAGAAGAGAATACAATGTCCATCATCCCTCCCTCTCAACCATGGAGGATATCCTCATTTCCACTTGATCCGGGAATAGATCCTTGCTCCTTTTCAATTAGTTGAGGAGACTTCTTTACTCCCTCTTAAGCATAGAGAAGATTATTTCACTTCCTATTAAATCAGCTACCAGTTCTTCATGGAGATAGCTGCAAGTCTCCTTCTTTCCTTTGTATGTCATCATATTGAGCTTCTTGCTTCCTAGATGTTGTGGAGCCATCTTTTTCTTTAAATCTTGTGACAAGTTTCAGGCCATCAACCTTGCATATCACTTTCCTTTAGTCTTCATCAATGAAGGCATTATATTGAGTCTTATCATATCTCCCTCTAAACATGAAAGTGATCTCAATGAACATTAGGTCATCCTCTTATACTGCTACCTTTCCATTCCAAGATGATATCGACATCTTGACCACATGATCTTCCAAAGATTACCAAAACCATCTTCTCAATCAATGTATTTATTGAACTGAGTTTAGAACAAAGAGTTGTAGATACTTGCCTCAATTGCAATTATGCATTTCTGCAACATTCTTCCACAAGGTTTGTTTCCATAGTGTACAAGAATCCTTCTCCATGCATTCACTTTTAATTAAAATGCCCATGGATCAAACTGATTTGTAAGCTACAAAATCTTCCTTGGAGTTGTCATTGTTAACTTTCTTTCTTTCTTCCTGAGACTATTATTGATGTTGCTCAACATTGTTATATTTATGCCATGCAATCTGTGAGAGAGTCTTGATCTCCATCCATTCCAAAGCATGTCAAATTTCTTCTTTCGAGCATCATGCAACCATATGGAAGTCTTACCAGACACACTTTTATATCCAACTCTTTCTGCAAGATTCTTGTAGATATGAACCTTGCCCTAGAGAAGAGTTACTTAAATTATGCATACCTTTGCTTCCATACAATCATCTAGCCATTGTTGTTGAAGAATGTAACTGGGTTCGGTCTTCATAGTTGTATGAGTCATAATGAAATGTATTTATCAAAAGAAATAAATTATTATTATTATTATTTTGACTTATTAAAATATGAGTTTCATGCTTGGGTCATCATGTTCTAGGTCAAAGTCCCCATTGAGGACTTTTAGGTTTTATATTGAGTCATTAGAGTCATTGTCCATTTTATAAGAACCTTCTTGGGCTTTTTAATCATGTAAAAAGAATTATTATTGAGTCAGATAAGTCATTTGTCACCTCCACACCAAGTCAACGCTCACTTGATCAAGTCGGCCTACATTAGGGTAATTTGACCCACAAAAGAGGCTATTAATAGGTGCAGTTCGATTCATTTGGAGGACATCAATCACACAAGTTTGATTTACAAGAAAAGGAAGCAGAAAAAGTGTGAAGTTACTGAAGAAGGAGAAGAATTACACAAAATGACAAAATCTAAGTTTCTGGTCATCTCTCACATGTGTGAAGTTACTGTGCAACTGCTTCTAGGTTGAATTTTTTGTTGTTGCTTCTAGATTGAAGTTTCCGCTGTTGCTTCTAGGTCGAAGTTTCTGCTGCTGCTTCTAGGTCAAAGTTTTATGTTGTTGGTTCTAGGTTGAAGTTCTGCTGCTACTACTAGGGCAAAGTTCTGTTGCTGGAAGGTTATCATTTGTAGAAGAAGGGAGGGTTGACTTGGTCACTGGAGGAAGTCTGTGTCTAGGTCAAAAAGTCTTGGATTATTTCGTGAAACTATTGAAAGAAGAGTTGTTGATTGGATTTTCCCCTAGATAGGGGTTTTTTTGTGGATGTCAGCCTACATTTGGTGTCTTTGATCTTCGTGCTATGATTTTGGTAATTGCTTGATGAACTAAGATAAAAGAACACAAGAAAGTTAATAAGAACATAAGAATATCACTAGTAATTATCAACATAAAGAAAATTTTTCTGCCTTTTTTATTTTCTAGCATGGTATCAGAGCTAAGGTGAAGAAGGAAAAAGGCAACCTAAAGATCTATTGAAATGAGAATAAGGAGTTTTTAAGAAGTTGAATAAATATTATATAAGGATTCAAGCCTAACCATGTCTAACTCATTGGAGGGAGAAAACAAATTAGAAGGATCATCCAATTACAGGGCATGGAAACAGATGATGAATCTCATCCTTGAGAAGAATAAAGTCTTCGATCTAGCCAAAGGAAAGGTGAAGAATCGTATAGATGAATCAAGTGATGTAGAGAAAACAAAGTTTAGAGAAATAGAGATACTAGCAATGAGCCCTAATGGTATGTGAAAATTTCTGAATGTGACTTATGCAGAAATCTAAAACAAACTTTCACCGATTCAGATCTAAAACAGAAAAGTACATGCACACATAGACAAAGTGACACAAGGGTTTTCTGGACAATAGTCCTCGGAAAAACTCAACGCTGGAAAACTGGTCTTTTGGCTACTGGAGGGTTTTATTATTAAGAGTTTTACGAATATAGCAAATTTGGGTTCCAGATCTGGAAAACTCGACAGAGAAAATATAGATCTGCAGTTAACCTGCTGTTCTGAAGACAAAATATTGACTGATCCACACCCTCAAACGAGATTTACAGGACTCAGCCAGATCTTGGCCCTAGAAACCCTAGTGCTGCCCACGAAGCCTCTGCACGACCTCTTGTGCCTACGCGGCGGGAGTGGAGAGGGTTGTGTAACCTGAGAATGGGTGACGCAGACCCTACGTTGTCCTTGAGGGACTCTGCGTAACCCTTGAGGGTCTCCTGTTGCCCAACGCTGCCTCGGGAGAGACTGCGTAGCTGAAGCTGCCCTTGTGCTGCGCAGCTCTCGCTTCTCTGCGCTGTCGCTCTCGCTTCTCTGCGCTGCCGCTCTCGCTTCTCTGCACTACCGCTCCTGCTTCTCTGCGCTGCCTCTAGAAGCTGCTCTGCTTCTTGCTCATTCTAGGCACTGGGTTCAGACATCCCCTTTGCCTAAACTCCCCTCTCTGTAGCTGAAACATTTCTGGAAATTATTAGTGAACCACGTCCTAGAATTCCAGCTTAGATCCCGTTTGCCTAAACTCTCCTCTCTGCAGCTGAAACACTTTTGGAAATTCTTAGCAAACCACGCCCTAGAATTCCAACTTAGATCCCGTTTTCCTAAACTCCCCTCTCTGTAGCTAAAACACTTCTGGAAATTTTTAGCAAACCACACCCTAGAATTCCAGCTTAAACTTTAGTGCTCTGCCTCTGTGTGTGTCTACAAATGACCCCAAGCCTTTCCTTTACATTTTTCTCGTTGGGAAACCAACGACCATGATCAGATCTTGAATCAATGGCTAAGATTAAAAGAAAGCTTGACCCGTGTGACTCAAGACAATTTCATCACATTTTTAATTGAATTAACTTTAATTATTTAGTTTTCCGAAGTTTAGACTTAGGAAATACATTAAAATAATTAATTAATTAAATATCTCCCAAACCACATGAAATTTCCCAAATCCTTTTCTGGGTCTTGTAGAATCAGGTGTACTCTAGTTCCTCCACAAATTTTGGGAGCTAGAGCACATCCGATGCTAACCCAATACACAAAATCTCAACACTCCCTCTTAGCACGGAGTGTGCTCTAGCAATACATCACACCATGTATCACAAGATTTTGGGCACTAGTTTTTGTGCTGTTGATGCTTTGGCCTGCTGCCCATGACACTGCCACCGTCACTGCCACATCTGTACTGCAACTCCCTCTCAATTTGATGCATCAGTGTTGCCATCTGCTGCACTGCATCTTCAGTTGCTAAGAGAAGCAACTGAATCTCCTGCCCAATCTTTGATAGACAAGTCAGTTGGGTTGCATCCTCATCACTGAAGCTCCATTGGTTGCTGATTTGTGCCGTCATTTGAAGGATGATGCACAGCTACAACTCTGCATTGCGTAAGCAGACTCCCTTTTGCATTGCTGAAGTCAAATCAGCCCCTTGTGTTGAAATCTCTCATGCTGCTACTGCACTGCGCTGTCCTCTTGAAGCCTCTATGCTGTTGCAGCTCTGCTCTGCATTGCTGAAGTCACATCAGCCCCTACGTTGCTGTTGCATCTACACTCCGCTGCTCCTTCTAGCCTTCAGATCTGCCTCTGCTTCATCCGTGATCTATGCACCCATTGTTCCACTTGTCTCGCTACTGTCTTAAGGCTCCCGTATCTTAGATGTGATCCGAGAGATGAGCTGCTCAAGGATCCTGCCCGCATTTTGTAGCTGCTCTATAGATCCATGTTGCCCCACTTTCGTGGTTCATGAGCGCTCATGTCTGCATCGTCTTTGGACCCATCATCCGCCACAATAGCCTTGGAAGAAGAGGTTTCCTTGTTCTTTTGCTTCTGAGGACAATTACTGGTGAAATGTCCTAGTTCACCACTCCAGAAGCACTTGATCTTTGATAGATCCCGCTTCTTCTTCCCTTACTGCTTCTTTGATGCCAAGGCTGCAGCTTCTTCATCTTCCTCCTTCACCTTACTCGATCCCGTGTTGTACTGCTTCTTGGTGAATCTGCGGAGTTCTTCTTGACGCATGATTGCCCACAAGTTGTCCTAGTCAGAAAGGTCCGCTCTACCCAAGATACTTTGGACAAAGGTTTCCCACTCATCTGTGACCGCATTGAGAGCAGTCCTGACCATCACATCACCCTCCACCTTTGCACCCGTAGCAGTCAACTGGTCTCTGATCGACTGTAATCTGAAGAGAAAATGCTCCATGTCTTCCCCCTTGGTCATCATGAATGACCGAATCTGAGTCTCCAGAAGCATCTTCCTCTGGACAGACTTTCCCTCATATAGGGATGTTAAGGCCTTCCACATCTCATTAGCTGTTTTCTTTTCAGCTATGTGTGGGACAACATGGTCCTTAACTCCATCAATTATCAGCCGCTTGGCATGCCCCGCAGCTTCATTATGCTTCTTCAGGAGATCTGCATCGGTCGGTGTGTCCAGGACTTGTTCTGCATGGTCTCTTAGAGGATATGCCTCTAGGACTATTAGGATTCTAGCATTTCAAACTGCAAAGTTTGATAGACCATCCAATCTATCCTGATCACATAGTCCGTGAGGTGCCATTTGCTCAGAAATCTGTCAGAGCTCCTCTTCTCTATGCTAGAGATTTGGATCTAAGGTCCTTGGCGAAACAGGCACCTTCTGCTCCCTCTGACAACTGATCTCCCTTCTTGGAAATCTACCAAATCAATCAACGATTAATCTCTCTGCGATCCTTTGATCAATCTACAAGTTTCTTTGGCTAGAAACCCTCTGAGAAGTTGATCTCCTCCCACCCTTTGTCACTAATGCTTAGCTTAAAATTATGAAAACTTCAGAAATTTAACCCCACCAGCACCTTCTGAATTTCTGCAGCTTTGCTTCAGGCACTTCTGGATCAGATAGCTTCAGATGCGTGTCACCCTGGCTGGCTTCAGACAATTCGAGCATTGCCTTTGCGTAGTAGGTATGTGGGCTTGCATGGAGACAGCATAAGACTGCGTCACCTTGCTTTCTGCGTGATTCTGCTCCCTCTGAAACTGCGCTGTCCCTTCAGATCTGGCCTTCTTCTGCTGCTGCTACTCTTCTTGATGCTTTCTGCAAGAGTGACCCTGCTAGATCTGCAATCACTCTGATACGATGTGAACATTTCTAAATGTTACTTATGCAAAAATCTATTGTTATATTTGGTTATGCTTCTCCTACTTAATTAAGTGATTAATGTTGAAACTTCAGATTAACATCGAAGCAAACACGTAACAAACTTTCACCAATTCAGATCTAAAACAGAAAAGTGCATGCACACATAGACAAAGTGACACAAGGATTTTCTGGACAATAGTCCCCTGGAAAACCCAATGCGAGAAAACCGGTCTTCTGGCTTTTGGAGGGTTTTATTATTAAGAGTTTTTTGAATACATCAGATCTAAGTTCCAGATCTGGAAAATCTAATAGAGAAAATACAGATCTGCAACTAACCTGCTGTTTTGAAGCCAAAATATCGATTGATCCACATCCTCAAACGGGATTTACAGGGCTCAGCCAGATATTGGCCCTAGAAACCCTAGCGCTGCCCTAGAAGCCTCTGCGTCCCTTTGCACTTGCCTGGAGAGGGCTGCGTAACATGAGAATGGGTGACGCAGACCCTACGCTGCCCTTGAGGGACTATGCGTAACCCCTAAGGGTCTACTGCTACCCAGCGCTGCCTCGGGAGAGACTACGTAGCACTTGTGTAGCTGAAGCTACCCCTGCGCTGTGCAGCGACTGCCCTTTCTTCTGCTGCTGCTGCTGCTTCTCTGTGCTGCCTTTGGAAGCTGCTCTCTGCCTCTTGTTGATTCTAGGCACTGGGATCAGACCATCCCCTTTGCCTAAACTCCCCTCTCTGCAGCTGAAACACTTATGGGAATTCTTAGCAAACCACGCCCTAGAATTCCAGCTTAGCTTCAGTGCTTTGCCTCTGTGTGTGTCCACAAATGACCCCAAGCCTTTCCTTTATATTTTTCTCGTTGGGAAACCAACGACCATCATCAGATCTTGAATCAATGGATAAGATTTTAAAGAAAGCTTGATTCGTGTGACTCAAGACAATTTCATCATATGTTTAATTTAATTAACTTTAATTATTTAACTTTCCTAAGTTTAGACTTAGGAAATACATTAAAATAATTAATTAATTAAATATCTCCCAAACCAAATGAAATTTCCCAAATCCCTTTCTGGGTCTTGTAGATCAGGTGTACTCTAGTCCCTCCACAAATTTTGGGAGCTAGAGCACATCCGATGCTACCCCAATACACAAAATCTCAATATGGTAGATGGAATAAAAGATAATCTCATCCCATATATTTCTAACATAGATTTTGCTCAACAGATGTATGAGGCCTTATCCAAATTGTTCACAATGACGAATCTTGGTCAAATTGCAAGTCTTAAGAATGAACTTAAGAACTATGAAGATGACAAAGGGTGACATGTGGCATCTTTCTTTGTAAGGATAGCTAGAATCAAAGATGACCTCCAAGCAATAGATGAGATAGAACCTAAAAAATAGCTCGTGATCACTGCAATTCTAGGACTACCAACATCTTGGAGTGTCTTTGCATCAGGGTTCAAAAGTTGGAAGGACACTCCTACATTCAAACAATTATGGAATGCATGTAGTCAAGAAGAAGTCATAATTTCATTAGTAAGCAACGAAGAGAATGAAGAGGAGAAAATTTCAAATGCTTATTTCGCTCATCACAAGAATAAAGGAACCTTCAATAAATCCAAAGGGCCAAGGAAGAATATAGACCTATCCAAGATTGAATGCTAAAGTTGTCACAAGGTTGGTCATTATAGAAGTGATTGTCTTGAGAATCCAAGGAATAAAAAGAGAAACATGGATGGAGTGAATGTTGCCGATGAAGGATCTCCAAAGAAGAATAAGACCGAAGAATTAGAAATAAAAACTTACACTACTAAGTCCTCTCTCTCTTAATCCTCTACTCTAAGTTTTGAATTGTTTTCCTTTATGCTTTGATTTCTAGTACTTATAGGTTTAACATGCTTTGGAAGAACATTTTTGAATTGTTTTGATAAAGTTATAGGTATCCCTAGAGATTGGATTAAGAGGGAGCCCTCACTATTTGACCAGAGATAAGTTTCTTACTCCTTGTATTATCTTTTTATATTTGGTTTCCCTCTCTTTGTTGGAAATACTGAGAGGGGGGTGAATCAGTATTTCTTTTCAATTGTTAATTCTACCAGTTAGAACACTTATATTTAGAACACAAAATGAACAATAAGAATAAATGCTTTTATTAATTTCTTCTTTACAATAAATCAAGTACAATATATGTAGGGCTCCAACCCTAGATGAGGACACCAATCTTCAATCTCCTAGGCTCCAACCTGTATTTGCCAAGCACCAACTTGGACTTCCAAGGCTCCAACCCTGTCAATTTTGAGGCACGAACCTCAAGGGCTCCAACCCTATCAATTCTGAGGCATCAACCTCAAGGGCTCCAACCCTATATCTGGTACAGGCTCCAACCTGGTCTCTTGAGGACTCCAATCCTCTAGGGCTCCAACCCTATCTTCCAAGCCACCGACCTTGTCTCTATGAGGCTCCAACCTCTTGGGCTCCAACTTGCAACTTCACTTCCTCAAAATATGTTTGGTTATTCTTCACGGCTCCCAATGTCTTCTTCAACAAGCCCTGTCACACTTAGTCTCCACGTTGCATCATCAATGACCACCATTTCTTCTTAGAATGTGTCACCACTGCTCTTCATCGTATCCAACCAAATTCTCCAAGTCACCTCATGATGACATCAACAATGCATCATGATCTCCAATAATATCTCCAAGTTCACCTAATGATGGCTTCAATAGGTCTGCAAGATGTTCTATAAAAATCCCTCAAGATGTTTGGTGGAGTATGCTTCTCAACAGAATTGTATACCCCAAATTGTCCTAAATGTGCTTCAGCAATAATATAAATCTTCACTAGGCTTTGAGATCTGCTTTGGAAAATACTTCACAAAACTGAGCTATACTCCATAGCTCAAGGCTGCAATAAGCTCAAAGGTGAACAAGCCTCAAATTAAACTGTTGATATCATAGATCCAAATCAAATGATCCGAGTTGACTGTCTTAGGTAAGTGATACAGTGAATTTTCCTTCAATAAGTGATACTATGATTAATCATGTTTGCAACTTCAAGGTGACACTATAGATCCGAGGTTATGTCTATATATCCGAGCCACAAGAAATGATTTATCAAGGCAAGTCCGAGCTTCCAACTGCAAGTCTGGTCGGATCCTCCCAGCAAGTTCGAGCTTCTTTAATGTTACATGCCTGAGATATATATAGAACTGTTCTTGAGTTTTTATTCCTGATCCACAGGCAGACTATCACATGTGATTGTCTTAACTTTTATGCCATCGCAGGTTCAAGGCACTGAAATCTCCACAAGACTGTCCATACACTAAGTTTTATTGGTGACAAGTTTTATTACTGATATAACAGCTAGCAGTATGAGCTTTTATGCCACCACAAGGTACCTGTCCACACACACAGATCTGTCCTCCATGTCACAAGTCTGATTCTCCAAAACTCAGGTCCGAGCTAAGGTTTCTGTAGCTCTTTCCACAGATAACTGTCCACGATTCTTTCTAATTACAGTTCTGTCCACTGCCACCGGGTCCAAGCTTGTTTACTGCTGTAATGGAGTATATAAACTTCAATAGAATCAGCCCAAAACAGTATTTTAATGACCTTCTTGTCTTCCCTTCCTTTTATGCTTCCTCTCTGAAATATTCACCGAAAATTTCTTGCTTGATCAATGAAAACAGACTTGTATTTATAGTGATTTTGCGTCATAATGAACAGTCATGTCTATTGGAGGAGAGGCCGACATGTACAGGAGGCTTAGGTCGGCTTCAAGGGCCAGATATATACCTTGAACTTGTAAAATTGATATCTCCCAAACTATTTGGAGTTTTGGGGCGTGTAAGGGCTCATTAGAAAGGCACAATTATGCCCTAAAAGATGGTACATGATTCAAATTGCGAAGCTGCTTCTAGGGTAGTGAAAAATAATTTTTTAGTGAGACTGTCCTTGAAATTTAGTGCAGAAAAATATTTGGGACAGAATGAGGAGTGTTTGAGACATCGTGTGGTTATTAATGGCTTCTCCATCTTTTGCACCAATAATATCCAACCAAGTCATCATGTAGTTTCCAACCATGTCATCAAGACCTTCATGGAATGACATCATCAAGTGTAGTCTTCTAGGTTACCAAACAAGGTACATGATTGACACTTGGCACCTTAAGAATATTTGCCATCTTGACATCATGTTGGTTCCAAGCTTCTTCATCAAAAGTAAGCACATCATCATTCATGGCATCCTTATTAACCAAGAGGGACTTGTCATCATGATAGTATCCAGTATCCATATCAAGTACTTAGGGCTTCCTTCATTAGTGGTTTGACTTCTTCGTGACTTGACATCTTCATTGATAGTATCTTAGTCAACCAAGAGTCATGGCATCATCATTTGGAACCAGGCATCTCAAGAATATTGACATCTCAGTCAATGCCACATTGACATCAATGACAACCTTGATTAACACTCTTATCTAAGATGTGTTTGTATTAGATGCTAATAACATTTATTTTCATAGTTTCCTTGTTTAGGAAAAACTTGTTGAATGCTCAAGGGTTATGAAGGAGACCTCACAAAACAAAGCATAACAAAAAGTCCTCTTGCAAGAGAAGTTCTTCTAGGATTAATGTCCTACAAGGTTTGTTAAGAAACAACTCAAAAGTATGTCTTAGATCATAAGCTTTGTTTCCCTCATGATAAAGGTATATTCATTCCTTTTTAATAATTTATTCTACATTACTAATATCGATATGTCTAGGACCTCATAAAGATTCTTATTTGGGTGATTAAATCATTAGATATTATCTACCCTCTTTATACATTTGATCATTCCTATGGAACCCTAAAAGGTTCTTTGTAAAACTCTAACCTAAGGGTATGTTGATGCTAATGCGAAAACCCTTGTCTACTTAGGGTTATTGATGAAATCTAGAAAATACTATTCTTTTGATGCTTAGGGTTTTGGTACTATTATAGAAACCTTAGTCTCTTAAGGTTTGTTGTGTATTAAAATCCTAGACCTTTAGAATTTTGGTAAATTTGGGTTTATGAGAAAAACCCTTATATGTTTGGAATAAGCTCATAGTAATGAAACCCTAGGTGTATGT
This sequence comes from Pinus albicaulis, assembly GCA_034641835.2. Classification (NCBI taxonomy): domain Eukaryota; kingdom Viridiplantae; phylum Streptophyta; class Pinopsida; order Pinales; family Pinaceae; genus Pinus; species Pinus albicaulis. The sequence goes on from CM076571.1 coordinate 475,578,115, forward strand.
TTGTTCGTCTGATCGAAACCCTAGCCCGATCAAAATTCTCGTATATATTGATACTTGTGTCTTGGGTTTGTCTGATAGATGTTGCTATGATATGTTTGTGCATGATTATGAAATCCTAGATATGTATATGTGCTAACCTAATTATTGATGCTTATAGTGTGTAAATTCCAGGGTTTGGAACCATGGAGTGATGAATTGTCCAGTAGAGCCCCAGAACCACAGTCCCTCTTGGAGTATAATGTCTTTGAGTTCCGAGGATGCAAGTTTGACAATGAAAAATCCCTTGGAGCAGAGATGAATTTTGCAGTCCTTGGTCCATCTAGTGAAGATCCAGTGGAAGAGTTCCATTGGTTTGGGCCAAAAACAGTTGAATCTGCAAATAAGTCCTTGTGCTTCATATGTGGTGCGATGTTCCTCTGTCTCTGGTGTGTCGGTGGACAATTCTGGTATGTGATTCAGTTGGTCTACTATATATGGACTTAGGGCACCTCCGACTGGTTCTGTGGGTGCATTATCTTTGTTTTTCCCTTGCAGGATATTCTTGTAAGAGGATCCTCCTTTGTTGTGTGCCTGTTTTGAGTTGTTCATATTCCTAGCCCCCCCTTGGCCTTTGGTTCTGCCCTGTTTTGCAGCTCCTCCTCTCGGCCTCAGGTTGAGTATGATGGTGGACCCTGGACCGATTTTGGTAATCCATTATTGACCTGTGTGATGATGGAAAACCCATGGTTTGGCTGATGCTCTGCTTCAGATTATTTACCTTCTCTGATCCAGTTACCCAATGTAATATGTTTTTCCCCTTAGGTGTTCTAATAAAAACTTGAAAGTGGGTAGGTGATACCTTATGCTTGGTGTTTGGTGCGCCTTTGTTATCTTCAATCGCCTCCCTTTCCAAGAGCCAGGGGGCCTCCGAGCAATATTTTCTAGTGCCAAGCAGCCATTGGTGGCCTTATCCTTGTTTTCTGCAAAAGAGACCCGTGACTCTAGGTAACAACAGAGGATAGTGTGACCCCTTTGCCGCCTCCACTGTGGAGCCGCTTCCATACCATATATACACAGTCCGGGGTTTACGACGAGTCTCTGTGCTTTAAAATCTGCCTTTGCCGACGAGAACCCCATTCGGATCTGATGTATGCAAAAGGCTTTCCTCATTAAATCCCCATCCCCACCGCAAGATAGCACCCGTGCTCTGTTGCCGAAAGCCATTCGGGGGTCGAGAAACAAGATAGCAAGGCGAAACCCCGAGCTGAAGCAGGTGGAAGAGGGGCTAGAGTTCGCGGGGGCTCCCAGACTCCATTTTATGTGGTGAAGCATCGTATCGTCATTGCCGGGCTGCCTGCTCTTGGGGCTGAAGACCACCAGGCCAAAGTGATGCCTCCCTTCATCTGTGCTCTTGTGAGAGGCCGCTGCGGCATTGCCATGAAAGCCAGACCAACAAACCCTAAATTATCCGCTCTCCATCGCTCCCGAAAATCTTTTCTGTATATATATATATATATATATATATATATATATATATATATTAAATTGAAATATACGATAAAATAGTAAGTTATCAACATCAATAACCATAAAAAATGCTATCATGAACATGGAAATTGCAAGGATAGATTATAGTTTGAGTTGTGACATGAGGTTATGAGTTTTGATCTATGGACTTGGTAAATGGCTATGAGGTTCAATGAGGTTCGCCAAACCTCAAAATTTTATAAGGTTTCAGAAATTTGAACCTCAAGGTTGAAGTTCGACGAACCTTGTGACATAGGTTGGGTCCATGAATAGAATGGTTTTGTAAGTAGTCCCAAGTGGGGCCTATTTTCCTGAGAAGCAGCCATGTAACTAATTTTTCTTTTGAGGGAAATTTGATCTTCCAAAGTTTTTCCCCACCAAGAAGCTGTATGATTCTAGTTGACTTGCACCATTTGTGAAAAGCCAAATTTTGGTGAGTACTTCTCCGAGGGGTGATAGGCCCCAATGAGCTGATCCAGGGAGTCAGAGAGCGAAACAAAGGCTTGTTGTAAATACTGAAAACAATTTTCCCAAACCCAAATGTGTTCTTCTTCCATTTGTAATTCATGAGTAGATAGCTGAGCCTTGTACTAGATCTTTCCTAGATATTTGACTTAAGAATAGGAATCCTTCATGATTAAGGCCTGAAACCAGGGGATCAGGTAGTAGATGATTTTGTTGGCTCCCTGTACAAGAATCTTTCTCAAGTAAGACTGCTGTGCCATCCTCTATTTTCCAATATAGTCCCTCACAAATTAGAGGGATAGTGTGTATGATGGCCTTCCAAACAATTGACCCATTTCATGAAAATTTTACTAGATTACGTATCTAATTTGTGGTTGATAAGGGTCTTATATATTTTTGATACATGGTTTCAGCCTAGAGGCCATTCCCATAGATAAGGTGCCAGACACCTTTTATTGCAAGTGCTTTTGAGAAGAGAAGAAGGTTATTGAGGCCCCATCCACCTTGAGTTTGTGATGTGGCATTGGATTTCCATACAGTAAGAGCATAATGTTTCTTGTCATGTTCCCTATGTTGGGAATCACGATTGCCGTTAGACCAAAACCCGCAGATGTTAGTCAACGATCGCATCGCCAGAGATGAGGATCCACGAGAGGTGGTTAGTCCATGTCGCAAAACACTCAGGGAGCGTTGGTTTATCCAATGTCCAACAATCTCCCCCTAACCCGAGCCAGGTGTGTATCAAACTCGTGACTTATGCTCTGATACCACTTGTTGTGAATCACGATTGCCGTTAGACCTAAACCCGCAAGTGTTAGCCAACGATCGCATCGCCAGAGATAAGGATCCACGAGAGGCGGTTAGTCCATGTCGCAAAACACACAGGGAGCATTGGTTTATCCAATGTCCAACATCCTAGCCCATAGAAATCAAAGAGACAATTGCTTTATTTTATTTGAGTTTTCCTTGGTAATCCATGGAAGAGAAGCTCAATGCACTGAGATTGCTTCTACAATTGATTTTACTAGAATGCGTCTTCCAGCTCGGGAGAGCCATCTATAACACCACACTAGAATTTGCTTTTCAATTTTTGAGAAAAGCCAAATCCAGTCTACTTTTAAATATGAGTTGGGTTTAAGAAGAAACCCCAAATATTTTATGCCTTCTCCTGGTTCTTCATTTCAAGAGGATAGTGCATTTTCAATGATAGGGATTACCTCATGGGATAGTCCCTAGCCATATACCGAGGACTTTTCTCTATCAATTAACATACCAGTTGCCAATGCGAATGTTTCCAGCAAGCCCTGTAGATGTTCTAGCTGTCTAAAGTTCCCATCAGAGAAGATTAAAATTTCAACAACAAAGAGCAAGTGTGATATGGAACAAAGATGGCTTATGGAAATCCCTTTGACAACCCTTATGTGGATAGCTCATTTAATAGAAAACTTAATCCTTCTGTCTTAAGAGAAAGAGAAAGGGGTAAGTGGACAACCTTGATGGAGAGCTCTCTCTGCGTTGAAAAAGGGCAAAGCTGCCTTATTGATTAAGGTTGCAAAGGATGTCGAACTAATATAAGTTTATGACCTGTTAGACTCCTATACCAATAGGTGTCATTTTTCATGATTGTCTTATTGAACTATGCAATATGTTCAAACCTTTTTCTTGTGCAAAGGTGTTCCATATTCATAAAAAATCAAAAAATCAAAAAATTTAAAAAATGTAAAGAGGGTATGCCCTAAAAGAAAAATCAAAGGGTAAAAAGAATAAAATGGTCAAAAAAGTGAAAGAAATGAACCCCAAACAAAAATAGACCAGGAAAGTGTGCAAGTCCAAATGCCACTACTATTTCATTTTTTGTAATAAACAAAATTATGTGCAGTTTTTCAAAGTTTTGCCACAATTTATGAAGAGTCAAACTGTTTAAACTTGACTCATTCATTTTTCAATTTCATGTTGTAGAATAGAGAATAAATATCTGACCAAACAGTTTAATTTTGGCAGATAAGTATATAGGTAGAGTTAATAAAAGGTGCTCAACAGTTTAATCTAAGCCCTTGGATGTAATAAGTCTGTTAGACTCCTATACCAATAGGTGTCATTTTTCATGATTGTCTTATTGAACTATGCAATATGTTCAAACCTTTTTCTTGTGCAAAGGTGTTCCATATTCTTAAAAAATCAAAAAATTTAAAAAATGTAAAGAGGGTATACCCTAAAAGAAAAATCAAAGGGTAAAAAGAATAAAATGGTTAAAAAAGTGAAATAAATGAACCCCAAACAAAATAGACCAGGAAAGTGTGCAAGTCCAAATGCCACTACTATTTCATTTTTTGTAATAAACAAAATTGTGTGCAGTTTGTCAAACTTTTGCCACAATTTATGAAGAGTCAAACTGTTTAAACTTGACTCATTCATTTTTCAATTTCATGTTGTAGAATAGAGAATAAATATCTGACCAAACAGTTTAATCTTGACAGATACGTAGATAGGTAGAGTTAATAAAATGTGCTTAACAGTTTAATCTGAGCCCTTGGATGTAATAAGTGTAGAAATAGATAGATTTGCCATGTAAAAGGAAAAGAAGATTGATAAGGGTTTGCCAATCTAAGTGCACCCTAATAAATAAGAGACAATGGTAGAGAAAGTAGATAGGATAGGTAGATGGCATTGCAAAATCTAATGTGATGAATGATGGCTTTAAAATGTTTGTAATCTTTTACTTTCATCACCAAGTGCAAAGGCAAAACACTGCATTGGCAGAATTTCAGAACACAGCAAGGTCAAAATCATTAACTTCCCATCTCACTTTTTCCCTAACAATTTACTAATTTCCCCTAAGTGCTAAGGAATTTGAAGATTAAAGGGGCTCAAGGCATTTCCTTGACTTTTGGAGGGACCAGACCCTCGGCCCAATGATTGGAGAAAACCTTAGTATTTAAAAAATATTCATCATCATACTCATTCATTCATAAAAATCTTTTCCTAAGCAAAATCCCATTTTACTTAGGAAAATCCTGCAATGATCCATAAAAAATCCATTTCACGCAAAGCATAAGTTCAATACATTATTATGGTGTTTTATACTTAGCGCTTCCTCTCATTTTTCATGTTAATTTCTAACTTTATATATTAACTCCTTAGTGGAAATACCTTATTCTATTATATATATTATTCCCTTTTATAAATAACCCAAAAAACCATCTTACTATAAGTTTTTAGCCAAAGTATTTAACCCATGTGATTAAACAAAAATCCCACATTACAATGCCCTTTGGCTATAAATATATCTATATAATTATTCCCGCTCCCTATGGTAAGTGAATCATATCGATTTATTACCATATAATAAAAACATACGAAAAAAGGTTTAAGCATATGTTTTTTATGTTTTAAACGGAAAAATAAAAAGCCGAAGTTTTATTCAAAACAAACTTCGAAAAATAAACCCATTCATTACCCCGACCCGCCATCATATGCAAAGAGATTAATTAATCATTCGGATTAATTAATAATCTAATCCCGCCAATCAAACGCCTCCCGAAATAATTAATTAACGTTAATTACTTTGGGCCCGCCTTTTACCTCCCCCGCCAACTTCACGCCATGTCAACCGTTGGATCGCTCCATCAGAGATCCACGGCCCGCATTCATTCCACTGGCCTTCCCTCATCCGAAAATTAACTCGCGAAATCGCAGTGGTTTTCAAATAGTGTCGGGGCCACGCGTCAGTTAATCTATGGAATCGCTCCCAATTCACAAATTACCGCCAGCTCCCAAAGGTGGTGCGGAATAAACCACTTACAGCGCTTTCCTGGTGACGTGTCCATCGTACACCCTGACGTCATATATTAAAATAATAAAAAAATTCCCCGCTTTGACTTTGCGAATAAAACAAAAGTTCGCGCATTTTTCATTATTTTGTGTACTGAAAGCGACTTTGTCCTCCACGCTGAGAAATTCAAAAAACTGCTGCCAACTGCCATCAACTGAAAGCTACTACCAGACCAGTGTTCCAGTATTCACTCGCCACCAGCTGGTACCTGTTAATCGCAGTTTTTCCCCTAAAAACAGGGATTTACTCCATTTCGCCCTGAACTTTGAAAGAAACTCAACTTCCTTGTTTTCCACTAAAACAGAGTTAAAGTTGATTGCTAGTTCATTCCTTGATCCTAAAAACTGTAAATAATATTCCTGAACTTGCAATTGTACCCGTTTCCCCCGTCGAAACCTGTAAATTCACTCAAATTTTCATAAAAACCCCTGAATTTCCGTTTTTTGAATACACAAGAACCAAAAAATGGAAGTTCCTGTAGCCTTGAATGTAGCCCCATTGAATGCCCCCCATAGAGATTTGGATTACTTATCATTAGTGGATAAAGATTTTCAGATCAAAGACTTAGTTTTCAGTGAAAGCCCCCTTTGAATTCATTGTCGCTGCAGAGACAATTATTCAAATGGCTCAGATATTATTGGGTTATGAGAGTCTGGTCTTCCTAGGTACCTTTTACCCTCAGTCCATATCTTCCCTGAAATTATCCATTATTGTCATGCTAATTATGATCCAAATCAAAGAGCGGTTTTATCCCCAAGCCAGAATATCCTTTTTCCCATTACTGCTCAGTCCATCAATGATATGTTACATTTTCAGCCTGGTGAAGCCCTTACTCCTTTGTCCATGGGAGAGTTATTGGAGAAATCCACTAAATTATCCCAAGAGGAGTTAACTCGCATTTGCCAAACCTTCATGTGGCCAGAGCATCAGCCTACAGGCCCTCCCCCTTATGCTAGTGTCTTTTTCACTGAAGAAGGTCAAAATATTTTCAGTATCATATCTTTTATAATGGGTTTTAATACCAGTGATTATGTTGACCATTTAACCCTGGTGTTATTATCTATGTTCACCCCTGGACAGCCTCCTGCTGCCAAGCATGACTTTGCATCTTTCATTGCAGAAAAAATCCATGATCAATTCATGAGATTAGAGAATGAGAAAGTATTCAAGTATTCCACTGTCATTTACCATCTCATGCTCTATTACCAGTCAGAAACTTTCCCTTTCTCTATCAGAAAACTTGATGCCCAAGGGAATCCAAGATCTGTTATCTTTTGGTCAGCCATTACTCATTGTTCCATAGATTCTCCCTATTCTTATAATGAGTTCATTGATCTTTTCATACATCCTGCAACTACCTTGTTGACAGGAGTTGCCCCTCCAAGACTCAGCAATGAAATCAAGAAAATCCTTCAGCTTTCAAAACAGTATAAGATAGGTGACTGGTACTTCTATCAGAATCATACTGAAATTAGAATTTACGGATGTGAATTGAGCCCTTTCAAGTTACCCAGATATGTTCCAATGAGACTTTTTGCACTTGAGTATTTCAGAGAAATGAACAACTCAGATATAATTCACTTCTGTAATGCCAAGAAAAAGGCTCAACTCAGGATAAAGAGTCAATTAGGTCCATTTATCTGCAATTCTAGGGATGGAGGAGAAGAAGCTCAAAAGATATTAGAGGAACATTGTAGATTACAGAAAAGTTTCCATTGGGTACCCTATGACCCATTCAACTTTATTTGTGACAAAAGAATGAAAAATAAATCAGCACCCTACATGCATCGAAGAATCCCTGAGATTGAAAAGTATGCTAATACAGATGAATGGGTAGAAGGAACATTGATAGAACAGGATAGTGAGCAGGTTGATATAAACAATGTTATGAAAAATCTTGCAAAAATACTTGACTTGGATTCTTTTACACAGGTACAGAGACTAGAGGTTGGTACTTCTTCTGTTGGTACTATTCAGCAGAATTTACAGGAAAGCATTACAGTGGAATCCAAGGGAAAAGAGAAAGAGGTTGATTTCCATCCAGGTTACAGGAACACTCATCATGACAGAACAACCTCAAACATCTAAGGCTCAAGGACAAGTACAGGTTCCTCCTCAGACCAATCCAGTAGAAATGCCAAACTTGCAAACTCCACTGAATATTGAAAAGGGCAAGAAAAGAGAGGCTGAAGGTCCTACTCCTCCCAGGGAATCTTCAAAACAGCCTCAGGCTAAAAGGCAGAAACTGAATCCACTTCCACAAGTTGAATCATTTGAAGAAATCATTGATATTCCAGAAAGAGAAGATAGTCAGCAAACAAGTTCAGTTAGTGGTACATACTCTGGTCTTCAAGGAAAGACAATACACAGGCAGCTAAGTACAAAAATATCTTCTTTTAAACCTCCACTTAAAGATGCAGGAGATATAAAGAAGACTTTCATCAGTATAAAAGCAAGGAATGATCCATTGAGGATACAGGTGTATAATCAATATCTTAAAATGGCTCCAAAAAATCAAGAGAGATTAATGTCAGCTTTTGACATTCAACAGGGTAAAATGATAATGAGCCATTTTAAACCCAAAGTGCAACAACCACAGACAGCAGCTGATTATATCAGAACCAATTTTGAAGTCCTAGCAAAAGATATTCATCCTTTGGACCAGATTGAATTACACAAGCAGACTGGAGAAATGATATATTCTACACTTACTGACAAAGCTATGTCAGCGCATGAATTACAAGATTCTTTGAATAATAAAAATACCCAGTTGTAGATTGAGAAAGCTTCTTCCCAAGCAAAGGATAATAGGATAAAATCTTTGGAGGAAATAATTATCAGTTTGGGTCATAATCCTAAGGATGTTAAGGGCATTGAAGCATTAATCAAGAGGAAAGATGATGACATTGCTGCATTGAGGAAATAGTTGAAATTACCAGCTTCAAGACACCCTCAAACTGAAAAAGTAATGAAGCAGAATTCTGAAGAAGAGGTAATGGACTTGCTTTTAAGAATGAATGAAAGGCTTGCTGAAACAGAAAAAGAACTTGAGCAAACATTAAAAGACAAAGAATCTATTATCCCAGCAATGACAACACAAGCAGTCACAGAAACAGGAACATCTACAACAGGCCAAACAGCAGAGCAACCACAGGTAAAATCTTCTGATAAGAGTTCTGATGAATTAGTCAAATCCATGAATGAATTGAAACTGCAAGTAACAGAAATCCAAAACTTAAGATTTCAGCTTTCTACTTTGGAAAATAAATATGATCAATCAAAAATGAGTGTTGCTGAGAAGACAAGAGAAATAAAAAAACTAGAAAAATCAGTTAAAGCATTAGAAAAGGATCTTACAATGGAAAGACCTTTAAGTGAATTAAAAGAAATTCTTTGGTATAACATTATACAGTGAATAAGGGATGTTTGGTCTTCTATTCAAATGATACATGAACATCAGGATT